>JAPMOB010197944.1:0-25007 GCA_029875015.1 Lepomis gibbosus
TATATATATATATATATGTGTATATATATATGTATATGTATATATATATATATATGTATATATATATATATGTATATGTATATATATATATGTGTGTGTGTGTGCATAAGCCTGTTAGAGAGTGTAGTTGTTATGGTTCTTTCAGACCAAAAGCGAAGCAAGCGTTCGGGGCGGTGAGTTTACATACAAAGTCAATGCAAAGATGCGTAGAGCCGCGATTTCCTGTTGAGCGACGCGAAGGGGGCGATGCCGGCGGCGCAGAGGGATTCGCATGAGTTGAATATTTTCAACTCAAGCGAGTAATTTTCACAACGCTGAGTCGCGATAGCCTATCAACGTTGAGATTGTCCGTACGTCACCGACAGCTTCAGAGCATTGTGTGGAGAGCGGCAGGCAGAGCCGGCTGAGAGCTGCTAAACTTGGGCTAGAGGAGCAGGGAGCAGCGCTCCAGCTTTCGGACCCGTGGTCAGACTGGACTTTGTTCGCAACTATGCCGTTTGCTCGAGGGAGGAGCTCGGAGTAAATTGCTTTTATTAAATTAGCTTTTCACTTTAGTTTTTAGGATTACGTTGATTTATCTTCACTCGAGCTTCTCAGCAGCTAGATTCTGTGCACGTCCGGTTCCAGTTTTGTTAGCGTCGTTTGGCACTTCTTCAAATTTATGTAAAAAACAGACAAAACTGGACATTTCTGGGAGAAATGAAAGTGTGAAGGTTACCTGGTGAGTTCAGAAAACATATTTATGTAACTTTATTCCAGATCTTGTTGTACTTTACTGGGACCAAGTTAGCGTAGCCCTGATGGATCCGAACTCCATTCAGAACGTGGATGACCCCGACCTGACCAACAAACGTCAAAAAATCGACCATCAAAATGCGCCGGCACACCACCGCCATGGAACGAACAACCAAACCACCAAAACGCTAGACAATCATGAACATCAATGCGCAAGCGACGACCTCAACCCGCACAGCAAAACTCAAAACCCGACAGCCCCCGTGTATCCTGCGTGCGAGGCCAAGCAAACGAGAGAGAGCGAACGCCAGAACACGATGGTGGAAGCCAGCAGAGAAAAACACCAGCAGCAAGTTCCAGCCCGGCAGCAAATGTGCTGAGCCGGTCACCATGCTCACCAATAAAAGTCTGTCGTTCCCCAAACTGCTGGAAAAGTGAAGGCCGCCAGCGCCAGCCAACATCTCCCATGAGCAGCATGCTCTCTGGCTGCCATGCAACACCACCCAAACTAACAACAAAGCAATATCAACTAGCTCAGCTGCACATTATCAGTGTTGGGCAAGCTATTTGGAAAATGTAGTGAGCTAAGCTACTAGCTACTCTCCATTAAATAAAGCTTCACTACACAGAAGCTACCCCCCAGTGAAATGTAGCAAGCTAAGCTACAGAAATGTGGCAAAAATAGTTTAGTTACATCTAAGGTACTTTTAATTATTTAATATTTTATAGTTACACACACACACCCACACAGTATAGGCCTAGTTTATATTGAACTAACTTCATTCCACAGTAGCAATAGAAGAAAATCAGACACACAGAAACTCTCCTACTTAGTGCCATATCACTGCCACTACATATCATAGTTTCCTCCTCACTAGAGGAAGAGGTATCCAGGCTGGACCCTGATCCTTCTCACAAGAGGTGTTACAATAAATATCACAATATAAAGTACACTCAATCGCACGTGTCTTTATTTCCCTGTGGCAAAGTCGCAAACATCCCATGTATTGGTACGTGATGTCACCATCACACGAAAGCACTTCTGTCGGCTGCACATGCTGGTCCGTGTCTGGTGATGGCGTCACTTACTGATCCTTCAGAAATACTGGAGAAAATGTAGCGTGTGTGGAAGCTACCGCGCTACTCGGTCAATGAAAGAGCTTCGTTACTGAAAAGCCATTTGATTCAGAAAATGGTGACGCCACCACCAAGCTACTGAGAAATGTAGTTAAACTGCCTGTCAAGGGCCGAGAAGCCCAGCAAACCGGTGATCGGCTCCGGCCTGCACCCACACTGCACATCCCATCAACTAACTTTATATTTCAGTCCCCAGAGCAGTCTGACAACTGGCCGTCAAAGAAAGGAGGGACCACGGGGTCTGAGGTCAATGAAGCGAACTAAGGACACAAACTAGTCTCTCTAAGCCAAGCAGGAGAAGCCCCTTCCGCACCTCAATGGGCAAATTAAATGCCTAGCAGCCATCCAGAGACCCTGCACAGAAAAAAAATTATGCACCAAGATGCATTGACAATGGACATACAATGGCACCGTAGCCCTCCAAACCGCAACCAAATCGAATCGTGAGGCGCCCAGAGACCACAACCCCAAGTAACCAGGGCACCCCGCGAACCCCTGAAGCGCAGGACCTGAGACCACATGTCCCAGGGACAGCCACGCCCTACCCCGAAGGGAGAGCGGGGCCAACAGTCCCCCAGTGCAGCCGGAGGCCATCCCCCCTGAGTTCAGGCAGAGCTTCAACCTTTAACTGCCCCGCCTGCCTCTGTAAATGTGCTGTGTTGTGTTGGATGCATGTTATGGTTTGTGAAGTGTTGTATGGTGGAGTGACAATGTAGTGCATGGTAACAAAGTTGCAGTTAAAGAGGCCTTCGAGCCACCAGCACCCAGAGCCAGGCCCCCACAACATCCCCAAGGCAGCTCAGCGCAGCCACTCGCTGGGGTCCACCTGACAGCCGTCCCAATTTGTCTTTTTTTTTTTTTTTTTAAAGCAGACATTTTCTCCATGCCAATATGGTCTATAAGGAAGTTCCTATATTGGGTAATACTTAAACTCTTTTTGGCCCTCCAGTTCATGAGGATGGTTTTCTTGGTGATGCATAGGGCAGTGAGAAGCACGTGTTTCTAACATTCTAACTGCTAATTTACTGGTGGTCTAACTCATTTAGCTCTTTTACTTTTACACTTGTGTATGAATGTTTACTACTCTGTCGTGCTTCCCATAAGGACTTCAATCTTTACTGGTGATACTTTGTTTCTTCTTGGCATGCTGGATAATGAATGAAAATTGACAGGTGGAATATTCTTAATAAATCCACTTTCCTTGTGTTTGTCCCAATTCATGTGCCTTTTGTTGTTACTCATGTTGGGATCTCATCTTGTGCACATACGCATATAATGGCAGAAGATTCTCTTATAATTTAGTTTAAATAAATGTAATTTGCTGCTCAGTATTTTACGCCTTTAAAAACTCCAATCCGATGCAGTTCCTGCATAAGCCTGTTTTCAGTGGGAGCTGAAAAAACAAAGTCGAAGTAGCAGTGCACTGCATTTGGTTTGACAGCTCGATGGACAGCCAAGTGTGGGAGGTTCATGGTGGCCGTGCTGTGTTCTGTGTATTTCTACCCGAAGTATGGAGTCTCCACAGGAAGCATTTCATCAGTGGACGTCTGCAAGCAGACCGTACTGAAGTCCCACCCTGTCACTTGGCTATTCTCAGCTGTATAGGTTTCTTTTTCCATTCTCTCTGAAAAGCAGAAATATGTTCCTGTGGTTTACTGCCTGTCTGTGCCCAGTATCTGACGTTTTAGAAGCCTAAATAAACCTGAATTAGTTGTACTTACTGTTGGATGTTTTTAATGGAATCTAATTAGTTTTCAAAAGTCTGCCTCGTCCTCAAACCCCTCTGGCCCAGTATCTGCAGGCTGTCATTACATGTACAATGAGGACCTGAAATAATTGAACAGCAGCCATCTCTGAGATGCTGCTTGCCGCTGTTAGTCACAAACCTCTGCATGCACATATAGTGCAGCTGCACTATGCGTGTTGGCTGATGGAGAGGTTCATGCTGTGAAAATACAGCAGTGTTACATTCATTATACATATCTTTACATTGAATCCTCTAATATTTTACTTGAAAACTCAAATAGCTCCCACACAGGAAGTTAAAAGTGTGCTTAAAAGAGCATCCCATACACCACAGCTCATTACCTCAGAAGTTTGTCGGAAACAAACTTTGTCTTCAACTTTTTTTTAATGCTAAAAACAGTACCTGTGCTCCCAGGAGTTTGTGTAGGTGGCCCTGAAGTCAAAACAGAAAGTACTGAATATAATGAATAAGCAGTGGAGGTGATTCTAACCACTTCCTCTCATTTCTCTGTTTGTGTTGTGTGTGTGTGTGTGTGTGTGATTATTAGCATCTCAGGGACAAAGGAGGAATGAATTTAAATACATGGAGGGCAACAGTTGGTGAATGGGATACATGTGAATCCATCTGGGGTAATTTTAAATGAGTGCCAGCTGTGAGGCCATTCTCAACATGGAGTCATCACATCTATCATTTCTTTACATTAAACTGATAGATGTTCACTTATCACAATTCTGGTACTGTCTATTTTCTGCCCAATTTAGCATGATAAACACAGATGGAGCCCACTTATTGAGCTCAATAGTCTGCACAGTTTGCAAAGACTAGTGCTGAAATTAACATACCAAAAGGTTCTGTCACTAGCCTGACTCTTTTGATAGGAGGCTTCACTGTAAGGCAACATGAATTGGCCGCATGCTAAATCCCAGCGATTGTCCAATACAGGTTAGCTAGACTATAATTGGGCAAGTAGGTAATACCTGACTGTTAAATAATTGTTGTGGATTAAAAAGTTAAATCATTTCCCTCTGAAATGTACTGAACTGAAACATTTGTAGAAGTCCCCAACAAACCTCTTCTCCTGTCAAAGTAAAATAAAGCTTTATTGTGTAACAATAAAGACCTATTATACTTTTCCACATTTTATGATGTATCTACAATGTTATAATGTTGGATGTTCATGTTAAAAATGGCCAAAGTTTCAAAAAAAGAGATTAACGCATTTATAAGAAATCACTGTGAGGTTTCCTCCTGCTCTGTTTTGAACTACTTTTTCCACCAACAGCTCCATTCTACTAATACTGAGCCAGACGGAGCTGGTGTTCCGCACTACTGGCAAGGCAACTACCATGCTTCAGCTCTTGGCCAATCAGAAGACAGTGGGGTGGGGGAGCTTAAAGAGAAAGGCGCATCTATAGCTTGTTCAAACAGAGACTGAAATGAAAAATCAGTATGAGAAAAAAAACTTTTTTTTCAACTTTTTTTTACTCTATATTGTAGTTCAAGCCAGAACTACAATATAGAGCTGGAAAAGCAGTATAATAGGTCTCCTTTAAGCATCCAAACAAAGCCATGTTAAAAAAAAAGTGACAGTAAATGTGATCTTACATTTTCTCTCCTCCATCTATCAACTACCAGCTTTAATTGCCATGTCTTCCATGGATCAGCAACTTGTGAGGATTCTGACCGTTTACTTTATGTTTTATCTTTTACTAAATTATCATATTGTCACACATGGAGCTGAAGTGTCCATTGGCTGCAAGTGTCCTGACCAATGTACAGCTTTAACTAATGCACAGAGTTAATGTTATGAAATGTGCTGATAACAGCTGTCATTTGATGCGTCAAGATAGAAGCTGTTTTTGTCTACTTTTGTCTTAAATCAAGGACACATTGTTTCAGAAGGTACTCTTCATTGTGAGTGGTGAAGCTGCTGTTGTTATCATTCTAAACTACGTAGATGCAGTGCTAGAGTGCAAAGCTTGACAGGAGTAGCAACAGTATCTAGGAGACATGGTTAATGCACATAGTTAGCATGAATACTTAAACTCTTGGTCAAGGTTAGGGAAAGATGATGGTCCGGGTTAAATGATAAAAATGTCAATGATGGCACCTTTAAGATCGACTGTTAACCTGCTGTGACAGTGCTGACTAACTCCTCACCTCAACTTTCACACCCCGATGGATGTTGCCACAGTGAATATAATTGCTAATGCAGAATAGCTGCATACAAAAGTAATTTGTAGGGAACAAGGTTGTTCTGTATCGACAGGATTTCACTGAACTGTGGACCGAAACGGGAAACTGGTTAGACACTAGGACAATGGCTGTTGTCTGACAGTAACCCCCAAATCCCATCAACACTTGCAGTAGTGCAGCAGGTGAAAAGCCCAGCATGAAGTCAGGGGCAGAACAAATCCACACAGCAAATCTCTCACACCTACATGTACCAGCCTGTTGACACAAAGTTGTTATAGATATAAAATATAAGAGTTGAAATGTATAACTGCATAGTGCCACACATTTGTGTCACCATGGAAACTTCAGAATAGCGATGCTGCTGACAGGACTGATTCTGGCTTGCAGAAGTGTTTGTAGTTTATTAACTTTTAGACAAAACACAACAAAGCTCTCCTCAAGTGTTACCACTTGAGTTTATGTCTGGACATACACTTTTATGTCTGCCTATGTGCATTCACGTGTTTGCAGGTTCACAATATAAATCTATACTGTGCTGCAGAGCTGTAGACCTGAGACTTGGGACTTGGTCTCAAATCAGATTTGAGTTGTAAAACTGAGGACTTGCAACTTGACTTTTGTTGACTCTTCTCTGTTGAGACTTGAGGACTCAGCTTGTCTTGAGAACAAAAAAAGCTTTGCCTTTTGCAGCCACTGCCAAACTGCTATGAATATTTAATAATGTGGCAGGAATGTGCATGCAGTTGTTGTTTTCCATAATGTTTTAGGTAATGAGGGTTTGAGAGTTTTTTCAAAATGTAGCACACTAAATCCAATGAACCCACATCCTAATTTAAGCTGGTGTTTAATTGTTCCAGGAGCTCAAATATCCTGCAACAATAATGGGAACAGAGACAGGGACAAGCCATCAATTGAATCCCCATTCATTATGATCACTCCACTTTGAGTTGCAGCAGTTACTTGTAGACTTCACTTGACTCCAGTCTGAAGTTTAAACTATAAAACTACTAACCTCACAATTTTTCAGAAGTTGAATTCCCACTGGTTTAGACTGTTGGACGCTTTCCAACCTGCTTGATTTAAGAAGGTCATTAAAGTGTTTGTTGGTCCCTCGTGTACTCTTAGACACTAATGGTATAAGCCAGTGAATTATGTGGCAGCAATAGTAAGCAATGCCAGTGTGCTGGCACTGAATACTTGGAAAAACAAACAAAATATAACTACCTCAAGAGAGGTTAGAAAAATTAAAAAAAATTTAAATAAAAAAATTAAAAAGTCATATCCACCAAGTACAAATGCAAGTTTGAAAAGAATTTGTTTAATGGTGTGCACATGTTGTTGAAAAAACGTGATCAATGTAAATAAAATACAGCAGTAAATAAATCTGCACTAAAATATGAACTCTCCTCACCACTTCTCTTTTGCCTTTCACAATTCTCAATAGTCAGAATAAGTATGTCACCCAGGTATAAGCATTACAATTAGGCAAGTAGACAAGACTCATTTATATTCATGGATTGAGTCGCTTAAGGTCATGGTAGCCGAGAATAACACTGTACACCAACAATGGCAACTGTGGTTCTCTACACCCGGCACTTTAGTGCAATGTACCAAAATGAGCGAAAGTAAGAGGTCCACTTGACTGGCCTCACTGTCTGAGCACCAAGACCTAGTCCTGTGTGCTGGTTGTTTCTGTTGTGCTTTTTGCATAGTGTTGGTTGTTCCTCAATCCAGGCTTAAAACTAAAGGATACTTTTAAGGTTGTGGCTTGTAAACTCTGTAACTGTTTCCCTTCAGACTTCTGTGGATACCATTTAAAAAGCAACTCACGACCCATGCACCTATTTAGACTTGCCTTTGTGTAATTTTCAGATTTTCTCTTATATTAATTAATTCATTTTTTTGTTGTTCTTTTATTCTTCATATAAGTCTGTAATTATGTCTGCATTTATTGTGGTTGCCTTATTTCTAGTGTGAAACACTTTGTGAAGGTCTGTAATTCTCATCAAAGCAAAGTACTCAATGGTCATTTCTTTTTTAGGTTATACAAAAAGCCATTAGTTATTTACTTAATGCTGTACTTTCATGGCCCTTGTTACTATCATTTATTATGACCAAAGTCAAGACCTTGAGTTTTTTCATAAACTGAAATCTCAGTGGTTTATGCATGTAACACCCATATCATCCTGTGTCAGCAGGAGATATTTAAAAAAAACAGTCATAAGAGCTGCTTTCAGACAGACCATTAGTTACTTTTTACTCCCTCATGCACACACAGAAGACACTGATTGGTACTAGTATGATTGGCATTGCTGAATGCCGCAAGTTGGGATTTGTAACTGGTTTTACAATATCCCTGCTGAGAATTTAAGTGCTCTAATAACTATAACTCATGTCAAGAGTGGTCAAGAAAATTATTTGGTGTAAAATTACAGCAAATTTTAGTGTTGCTCTGCAGTAAGCTCATGCTGAAAAGAAGCAATTGATTTGAATTACATATCACAAAAGAAAAATACTGACTGACTTAAATCCATACACAATCCCTCCAGTCTTTCTCTTCTAACAGCATTGCTAAATGGCCACACAGACTAACTATTCCATCCAAGCACAAAGATCACCATTAGGAGGTAATGGAATCACAAAATGTCATGTGGCTCTTGATATGGCTAGTCTCCTCTTTCTTTCATTAGTTTAGTTTGAAAAATTGAAGCTTTATCCGTCCGTTATGTGGTGTGGGTCCACAGTGGTGGATCAGTAAATTTAGTCTTTACCTGCTGGGTCTTTGAAGGAGAAGGCCATTACTGTACTTTCTGGGATCCCTCTTTTCTCTGTCCATGCCCTCCAGGATTACAGATACAAGCAAAACCGAAGTACTACATGGACCGACGTCATGCAAATTGTTGTAAATGTGACCCGCTCACAGCAACAACTGAGAAGTGGTGGAGGCGTCCTTGCACAATTTGTTTGCTGCCATTGGGTCTTTTACTGTAAGACTTCTCATCCATGCTGGATTTAATGAGGGAAACTGCTTTTTGTAAAGTGGTGTGAAAACCTTGAAGGACACAACCAAGCCAGTACATAACAGAAAAACACTACAAGTGATTGATACCTTTGTATGCATCAATATTGGAACACGGTGTATCAGACATAACGCGAAGTCGTAATCTGTTATGCGATGCAGTAGTTCAAATTAATATGTGCAGCAGAACATGTGCTTGACACGACACAATATGTGCTTGACATAAAAACATTGGCAAGGTAGGTCAACAGCGGAAAAAGAAAAGAAGCCATTAAATACAAAAAAGTGTGAAATTTTCTTTTTACTTTTACTACTAACACAGGCACAAAGAGGCATAGAGAATATGAAAAGGAGGATTGGAGTAGCATTTTCTCAGGAGCACCACATACCAACGTCAATTGCTTTTACTAAATAATAAAATGCTCCTTACTATTGGAGATTTATTTTATGTAATTATTAATCATAAGTGTGGTCTGGAAGATTTTAAATGAAACTGTTGAGTTGCAATAAAGTAAGTTAATAAGTATAAAGGAAGTAAATGCAAATGGAATAACTCCAAAAAGGAAAGAAAAATCAAAGCATCTGAAGTAGTTATTTGAGTTGTCATATCCAGCTGCTGCACTGCACCAGTCTCTTGATATGGCAGCTTGAGTTTTTTTTTAACTGTAATTAAATGTAAACATATTATTAATAAATTACTTTATCATTCTTATTTTATTGATTTTTGTGTGCAGCAACTATCCACTCTTTCTCAACATTAATGGATATGCTTAAAGCTACCTTTGCCTATTAGCTATAATGTCATTTTTCATCATTCTGACAAAAATAATGCAGAATTCATCAAAATAAGCTCAAGACATTTAATTAACTGAAAAACGTAATTTGTTTTTTAATATTGCACAGTATTTTCCTGTTTTCCATATAATTGCCAAATTTGCATGGGCACGGTGTATTTGTAATTCATGACCATGCAGCTAAAAAATAGTCCAAGCAATCCAACAAAATTTAAAGTAATTTACAGCAACATGATACAGTTAAATGACTATAAATCAGCAATTAGGCGTTTGACTCAAATATTTTCAAAATTCATGTTTATCGAAAGCAAAGAAAAATGATTTAGACCTACTATTACTTAGCATAAGTGTCTATCAGTATGCAAATCTGAATTTTTTAAACACCAACCATTTGGTACAATGACACCAAATAATATTGTGAAAAGTCTAGTCTTCAAAAGGTGTTATTGCTGCCAATTTAGAGACTTGGTAGCCAGATGTCAGATTTTTTAAGCCCCTTAGTTGCTATAATTAAAAAAATGAAAGTAGTAATACTTGTTTTCAACTGCAAACAAGGACCTTCACGGGAAGGGCACAACATGGGAGGTTCACGCAGTCGCTTTCCAGATCCCACTGTCTGCAGGTCCGTCCAAGCAGCACCATGATCAGCGTTGGACTTCTTATCGAAATCACTGCTGGTCACAGGTCACAAGATCCTATTTAAATTCATTGAAGTCAAGCCATTTTACAACAGAGGATTAACAATATATTCACTTTTATTATTAAATTATACATCTATACAATAGATCCTTAATAAAACTGCAGCTATACAAATCATTAAGAAGAAGTAACCACGCGATATTACCCATTGCAATAAAACCGAAACACTCTGAGAGGTATGTATTCGTTCACTGACACTGGAGATCTGCAGACGATCACATCTTGAGACATACTTAGATAACAAGGACATGCACAGACGGGGTCCAAATGATCAAGACCCCATCTTTTGACCATGCCACTCTTCTGTGTCACTTTCAGCCATGTAATCGTTTGCCATGGTAACGGTAGGGCTCCAGGAAGGGTGATATTGTTCGTCAGTCTTTCCATCCATCTGTCCATCCATCAGTGCATTAGTCCAAAAATTGGAATCAAACGTCTTGAGTTGTTGGATTGCTTTACTTGAATTGCTGTAGAGACATTCATGATCCCAAGAGGATGAATTATAAATGACCAACACTTTAGTGCATGACAAGATAAAACAAATAATGCATTCCTGTCAGCTTCAGATTTTCTTTGGGCTTAACCCTTATGTTTAGCATGAGCCAGATCAGCTGAAGCCAATGGATGAGCTAAATCTGAGAATGCAGAGCTGAGCCTGACAAGCTGATTTTGAAATTTAGGTAACATTGCATTTCCTCTGGCACAACCTTCAGGTCAAACTTAGTATGTTTTGCCCCACTAGTGGTAAGGATCTTAAAAAAAAGCAAAGTCGTCTCCATTTTTCATCCATGCTTTATTCTTACTGTAATTTTATTGTGTATAACAGGCTTGCAGGACCACTACGTTGGCTCTAGACTTTTTGTCTTGCTTGTGTGAATATGGATTTTTCCTTAGGATCAACCAGTAAAAGACATATAAAAAGTATTCTGATTGAAATATATAGAAAACACCACATATCCCTGTAATCCAAACAATAAATAAATAAACAAGGTAACAGTGTTTTTTTTTCTTGGTTGCAAAAAGCTCTAAGCACTGCTGGCTAGCGTTGCAAAATAAGGGACAAACTAAACTTTTGTACCAGTACTTTTTGAGTTTGGTACGCACCTACACCGGTGCGTAATACTTCCTAAAAATATCACAGCCTCACAATCTTAGTCTGGCTCACCTTCTCCTGCCAAACGAGCAGTTTTGATAAAAGCATTACAACCTTTAACAGTGGTACAAACTCACTCAAGTACTGTGACAAAGTGTAGTAGAGTAGGTTGTGACTAACACATTTTACCCCAGAACTTACTGTAGCTGTACAAGCCCCCAATAAACCTGCTGCTGTGACTGTTTCATACTACTGCAAACTTCACTCAACTCGCTTGGTGGTTAAATCAGCTTCGGTAAGTCCTTTCTGAACTCTGTACATATCAAACTGCTGCCCATCTGCCAAAGAACACCAAAATACCTTGTGGGTGTTTCATTTTTTTGCCAGATTTTTTAATATACCACTATCAGTATGTGTTTTTGTTGAGATTCTCGACTGCTGCCGTTTGGTTGATAGTTACCCCCGTTGTTGTATGTGTTTGTGTAAATTATATTTATTTATTAAATACTGTAATTCTCTCCTTTCAGGTGTTATTTCTGCTACTCTGGTGATATAATATATAAGTGTTATATAAGTGTTTTTTGATTTTATATGTTTGTAAAAATAATACACAAGTAAAATTTGCACAATCAAATAAATACAAAAAAATCCTCAATTTCATAAGTCATCATCAAAATATTGCCTAGAACTAAATATATGTGGCCTGACTGGTGCACAATGCTTTTGTAAGGGACAAGAATTGAAAACCTGAAGTGTTGAACATTACAAACCTGGAACATATCCAGTTACCAAAACATTGGACTTTTTAGGTTTGTTAACTTCCATGCTACATCAAACGGTGCAGTGGATAACAACTCAGTGAAGGAGAGTCACCCATTACTAATGGTCAACTGGCAGACGTTGTGCATGACTGGGAAATTCAAATTTCCTTTTTATTCTTTGTAGTGCCGGGTGCAGAACTGAATGACAATAAGCTCCTCTATGTGTAAATGGAACTGCTTCTTTGTGCAACTCACATTAAATAACTTCTAAAATGCTAAAATAAAAACTTGTATGCAAATTAGGCACTCATACAGTATAGGCAGTATTGTCCCCCTTTCTTTTTCTACAACATTCACCACCACTGGAAAAAACAAAACAAAGACAGCAGCGAATGCACACAGATCTTACAGGCCTGGCCTACATTTCCAAGTACAATTTAGTGAGCCCCACTGAAATGTGGAAATATTCAGCATTTGAGGGTTTCTAACAAAAACGTTTTAAGTTGTGCGCATTCAGGATGGACAGCAGCTTTCACTCACTGCTCTCATGTTGTCCCTCTCTCCGCCCCTGCAGAACATTCATCTTTTGCTTTACACATTTTGCAATGACAGAAACCACAGCAGCTTGATTCTGACAGTTTCACCAACATCAAATACACTAACAGCCGTAAAGATTCAGCCACTTGCTTGTACTGGAGCATTATAAGAGTGGACTACAGGCTACAGGCGTTTGCAGTGTTCCTGAGAGACTTCCAGGGCACAGAGATGTTTTTTTTGCAGCAGCAGCACGTCCACCTGTTAGTCCTTTATAAGAGAGAGGTACGTTTGTGGCTTAGGTCCATGGAGTGCACACTGTGGTCAGATGTAGTATTCCTTCATGTTGTCTCTGGCTGAGTTGTGGAGGTGGAGCTCTGTCCTGTAGTCTGTATACATGCTGTGTCTGTTCTCCTCTTTGATGCTGCTGCTCCTCTGGGCCCGCCGCTGCTGGTAGAGGAGGCGGCTTATCACAGCCAGAGCACACACTGCGATAAAGACCACCGCTGTGACCACACCTGAGAACACAGCAAGGAAGGCAGGTTTGTAAGTACCAGGGGGAATCCCAATTGAGGGTCTAAGCAAGAAGGGTCATAGGCTGTACACAATAAAAAGGCCATTGACAATACTGTCAACCAGGGCTGTCTCTTCTGATCCTGATCCAGATTGGTTAAAGTAATGTCCATCTGCTTGACTCAGTTATCTGTGTGTATTTGTGCACAAATTCTTACCTTTAAAAACAAAATGCTGTGCCTCGATACAAAGCAGAAAAAACAACACCACATGCACCCTTTTCAGAATACAGCCACCTAATATTAGTGCTGTGTTTCTTATTGGACATAGAAATCATTAAATCAGTGTGTTGTATTTTAATACTGCCCAGCTGAGAAGCACAATTGGCAGTTACTTCACCACTGATGTACTGAGGTTCTGTTAAATGTAATTTAAATGTAAATGTAAATAGTGGTTTGTTTACACTAACAATGTAATTGCAGTCTCCTTGATTGTTTTTTGTTTGTCAGCATTCAAGTGTTTATGTATTCTATTTAGGATGATTTACAGCAAACATAGAAGTGATTCAGATATCTAATGTCTGGTATAAAAAACACCAACTGTTTCAGAACATAATTTAATGCATTAAAGTACTGGTAAAATCATGATATTAACATGGGTCATTTGTAAGATTTGCTGCAGGAATATCTTAATATATGTATAATTACAATAAGGCAATCAAAAAACAAATAAATAAGGACTGAATCAATCATAACATCACATGAAAGTACAGCATTAAGTAAATATCTAATTACTTTTTGTATAATTTAAACAAGAAATGATCATTGAGTACTTTACTCTGCTGTGATCAGAATTAGTTAATGTAGACCTGCATCATCTGAAAATGTTCTGACGATCTGATAAACATGAACCAGCTGTATACATACATACATACATATTGTAATGCACATCACAAATGTTGAGCACAAAACAACAAAGTTGATTAAGATCCACATTCTTTTGCAGGTTTAATCTTAAGCACATGCATGCATATAATAAAAAGGTCCAGGAATGAAACGGCTTTTTAGAGGTGATTTTGATAAATTAAAAAAGAGCCTTCATATAATCCTTGATCCCAAAGGAAAATTCTGACATTATGAAATATGCTTATTCCTTTTGTTGTTAGATTAGAGGATTAGAAGATTGATACCACGCTCAATATTGTAAATATGAGGGAGCAGTGACTTCCTGTAGTTTCTGCTGGTTGCCAAGCAACTGGTCCGAGCCAAGATATAGTCTTGCACAAAACCTCCATAAAATGGAAAAGGTATGTTTTTACGTTTTGGTTAAAAAAAAAAGAAGATACAATGTTAACAAGTTAATTAGGGTGCTTTAGAGGTGCTGGAAGGTGTATTATGTTACATTTGGACAGAGGCAGGCTAGCTGTTTCCCACTGCTTCCAGTCTATCTGCTGAGCTAAGCTAAGCATCTTCTGGCTCTAACTTCATTTTCACAATACGGGGTTATCGATCATCTCATCTAACTTTCAGCAAGAAAGCGAATAAGCATGATTTCCAAAATAACAAACCATTGCTTTTATCTAAAAGATGATGTTGCAAAAACTGTATCTACTCATACTATCACAACACTGACGATGTCTTAAAGCAGCAAATGTGAAATTCAAGTATTTTTTGTGTTTTGATTTGGTGAAAAAAGATGCAGCATGTGTTGATCAACCTCTTTTTAACTCTTGTTTAATACAAACTAAATTTTGTGCAGACACCAGTTCATTAGTTAGCTCTATTTTTAACCCCAAACTCTCCCATAAAGCAATTATCCCTTCAAATTTATTGTAACATTTGGATTTAGAGCTACAGTATTTTACCCAATATAAATAAACTATTACTTTATCCCTTCTCGCAGATCAGTTTGGGGCATCTCTATGTCAGTCAACAACAATACAGTTCAAGTGTGAGGAGAAGTCAAATGCATCAATGTTCAGACATCACAGAGACATCCTTTAACATAATCATCTTCTTCAACTTAAATTAAATTTCAAACAAAACAGCCAGTGGCAGTAATGAAAATGAGCTTGAGCTAAAACTGACTTATCTAGAGACCAGGGAAAAAAAAGGAATTGGGGCGGATGCAAATGGAGAGAATGACAAATAACAAACAGCTGGGTCTCATTTTCAATTAACCAAAGACAAATAAACCAGCACAGAAGAGAGAAAAAAACAGACCTGCTATTACAGCCAAATCCTTCTGGGTGCCATTACCATGCTGCTCCTTATCTTTATTTGCCGTTACAGTTTGATCTAGAGAAGCAGAGACAAGAAACAGACACATTCATTAATGTCTCGTCATCACGATCATACAGGAGACGTATGTCGGACCGTAAGATATCTTAAAATGCTGGTTGTCATCTTTACACATGAAGGGTAGTTTGTTACACCTCAATGCCTGGCTCTAGAATTTCACAGAATTATATCACATGATAACAAAATTAGTTTCAGTTTCACTTATCTCCGACTCTCCTTATAAGCGCCAACGTCTGAGCAACATTTTCTCTATACTACAACTCTCTGGTTGGTTAAATGACTTTTAAATGTCAAGTGTCATCTTTTATTGTTTAACATAATTTTTCTACGACATTTTCTGTCACAGTTTTTATGATATTGTATGATGTATATTTATATATGTTGTGGCAATATAGCAATGGCTGGATGTAAGATGCTCCCACAACTTGTCCATCCTATGAGAGTCACTGGCACTGCTTCAAAATGCTTCATGTTGAAACATTAGCTGCTGCAGCTTATTAAAAAGCTCTAACCATAACTTTGTGCTTCATTATACTGCATCCGTTCACACACAACACAAATAATTGGAGAAAAAATAAGATTTGAAATGTAATATTAAGGTTTAAGAGGCTGAAAAACAGCCTGGGGCCAGAACCACAAAGGAAAATGAGTGGGCTAGCAGCTGTTTTTGAGGCTTAACTCACTTTTAATTCTGGCTTAATTCACTTCTAACTGGGACAGATCAACATAGTACCTCATACTGCATAAAGCTAACCTGTTCAAAAGGTGGTACAGTGGTACAGAGGATCAGATGTCAATCAGACATGACATGACAACATGCAGTGCCGTGAGTAGAGTTTCAATGCAGCCCTCACTACATTTGAAGTCTTGGTAAAGGCCAAAAGGCAGAGAAATTAATTGGCTCTGCAACTATGTTTTTTTGTTCATTAAAGTGTCAATCATTTTTTTTATTGTTAAGTCTAATAAAATGTTAAATAGTGAAAATCACCCTCCATAATACCCCATGGTGACATCTTTACTCATTCAGTTTAGAGATGTTTAATAAAGTGTTGTTTTTGCTGAATGCTGGAAAGATGGAGACAACCAATTACTGATTAACAGGTTAAAATACAAACATTCAAATTTTTGTGTAACAGTTACCAGCTTATGCGGTTCCCACTGTTAGTTGCTTTACATGTAGCTCAACCTGGAAACGACTACTTAGTGGCAGTGTGCATGGGTGAGATCCACATAGATACACAGCAGTGTGTGATAGTTTGTTACCTTGCAGTATGTGCGAGGTGGACTCTGCCAGTGCTCCACAATTTGATTGGACCAATGGACCACGAATTGTGACCAATGAACTTCCTCGATTCGTCAGCGCTGCCTTTAGCGGTGCCACATGATTGAACTGGACCGAGGAGAGGCAGCCAATGAAACCTTTAGAAGCTGCGTGCATTACTTCCTCATTGAAGTTCTCCATCCCTAAAGAGATACAGTCGATTAGTGAAAATATATGTTGTTTCTGATGGGCGCATGTTTGATTTTTTTTTTTTTTTGAATTACGGTAATTTCTGAACAGCCAAGTCAAGAATGACAAAAAAATGGTGACAGGAAATGGTGACTGGTTAGAACAAAAGAGTGCAGGCAGACAATAGAGGGCGCAGATGCAATTTACTGAACACCATGGGAGGACTTACTGGTGACTTTGCCCAATGTCAAGGATCTGATTAAGATCAGCTCTGCATCAGATGACAGTGTGTACTTTGTGTGGATGTCCTGGTCGATCTGGTTGAGTGGAGAGAAATCAAATAACAAGCTGATTACAAGAAATCTAAACCGAGGTAACACCAGCAGCAGCAGCAGGCAGCACATTTCAATACATTATAGATTGAGAATTGTGTTCTCTACAGCTTCACACAAAACCATATCCGCCCACAGATAGCTTTAAAGTGGTTTAGACCTTTCACTTCTGCACTATGATGCTGACTCAGTTGCATCACTTAACTTGATGACCTGCAATAAAACACTGCAGGATTTTGATGACGTCCATTGCCGTTTATAAAATGCCTACAGTGGTCCATCTACAGACCAGCTGATGACCCAGCTAAGAATAGATTTCATTGCAGTGGAAAATTGATTTTTAACACCATCTATCTGTTGTTAAGTGTTTGGATAGCAGGTAGAAAATGTAATTCTAGTTCTTTGCTGTTATGATGAGTTGTGTTATTGTACAGAAGTAGATTAGTAACCTCTGCCAAGGAGGTTATGTTTTCAGTTGCATTTGTTTGTTTGCTTGTTTGTCTATCTGACTTTCACCATGATTGTGGAAAAACTACCGGCCTGATTTTCATGAAACTTAGTGGCGATTTATAGCATGGGCCAAGGAAGAACACATTGCATTTTGGAGCAGATCCGAATCACAGGGTGGAAACACAATTAACATAGGTTGTCTTGTCTTTGTGTCAATTGCGAGCCGAGATGATGATGCTTCTAATAGTTTTGGAAAGATATCCAGACATACATTACATAGTGGTTGCACTTGCAGATTCAAAATAATATTTACTCCACTTCCTTTCAACCACATCTAACAGTCAGTCTTACAGCATATGTTGTTTGCTCAGTTGTCATCACATGTAGTAAGTGTGGAACTTTGGACAAACATTTTTTTTTCTGCAGAGCAAATTCCATCTGCTCAAGAAGACTGTTAGATGAGAGTGAAAGCTTTGTAAAAAGTTGGTAAGTGGACCGTGAGAAAAGATTATATTGTGAAACTATGAATTCAAAGGGCAAGAATTAAAGAATTAACTTCCATGCGAGTGGTTTTGAGATGTTTGCCTATCCAGGAGGCGTTGATGTTGGTGGTTTTTAGGTCAAAAGATGTGTAGATGATCAGCTCCGCATCTTGTTTATATTTTGTTTGCCTGATGTTTTTCTATTTTTTTTCTGTTGTTTGGCTGACTCCAACTATTTTGCATTGGAAAAATTACAATTAGGGGAAAGCACATCACCATCCAGAAACAGTGCCAGTTTAGGGAAACGATCGCGTGACACTTTATGTGCTGCATTTATTGGCCAGTGACTGTGAACCCATCTGCAGCCGCTCTGGTTGGCTGTGCTGGTTGAAGCTGTAACTGTGGATATGGCCATTAATCTACGGCTGCATCCAAAGGCCAAAATCGCAGCTACAGTCTGTCTCAATCCTACGCCCACTCACACTGAAATCATAACATTGCGAGGTAACGCAAAAGAAATTCAGAAAAGAATTTCTTTGACTTCTGTTCACACTCATGTACTGCTCACCTGTACATAGAGGTTTTTTCCCACTCGATGGATTCGAATTCGATGGAGCCGTCCGTCTGCCAGGTTACCGAGGGCAGGACTGAACACGTCTGGACTCCTATCTGTCTGAAGGTGATACCAGATCTGAAGACTCCCTGGACACAAAGCATGACAAGACATGTCGTAATGTCAGTTTTCTGATGACTGATTCAATATTGTGCTCAATGCAAATATAAAAGCCACAGACTCATCCTACGTTGGCTTCAAGTATGTGTACACTGCTTTATAATGCCAAATAGGAGAAGAGAACACACATATTTACTGAGATGATGTAGCTGCTTATTTATAAATAGACTGCTATATCTAAACTTCTTCAATTGCCTTTTGAGATATTTATCGCATAGCTCTTCGCTCCCACACTGAATAAGTCAATATGTGCTCAGTGTTCCTCCCACACACACAATTGCTGCCAGATCAAAGAGTCAGAAAGATATGCATTGTCAGGTGGAGCTGGGTCAATATTACAATTCCCGGTCTGTTGGTGAAGGGCTTTGTGTTGTGTTTCATTTCAAATCCTAAGTGTGCTCCTATAGATGAAGGTCAGTGTGGCTGAAGTGTCTCCTCTGCCCTTCAATGTTTACAGAGACCTGAGGAACATGGATGTGATTTTCTTTTATTGTTTTGCTGAGCGAGGACTGTCAAATTGTCCTTTGAAAAACTTTTTTCCTTTGAATAAATGAGTGCTTTTATTTTCCATATGGACTGCTTTAAGTTTATTGGTCTTTTCAAAGATGCAGAGGAGGAGCGGAACCACGGAGGTTAAATAGATTCATTAGCCTATAATATGTTTGCACAAAGTTGCAGAGGTAGCTCTGGATTATATATATACTTGATGGCAGCTGTGGCACCAGTAAGATACACATTAACTGCCTGTTCATTGTTAGCCTCATTTTCTGTTCAACCCTTTTCAACGTGCCAATAAATTGTCCCAAAAATGTGATTCTGAGGTTTTCAGGCTATTAGGTATAAGTAGCCCCAAACCCCTGACTCAACCCATTTTTTAAACAGGCATATTTTCACATGTCCTTTCAAGTGGTTCTTTTTCGAGGTAAGAAGAAACTACTTTGTAACTGGAGTGCAATGGGATTATGACTGAATCATTGCTATTTAAGTGGAAAACATTTTTTTTTCTGCCTAAAAAGGACGATCTGTGTGAGCTTCCAGGTGAACTCTGGTGTATTTCTGCAAGGTCATTTGGTAACCATGGGAACACATTTGTGTCAGCCTGTGAGTGCGGGGATTTTTCCTGAATATCAGACAACGAACAGAGGTTATACAGAAAACAGAGGTGTGTTGCAAGGACGCAGAATTGATTACAGCTTGAGGGGGTTGGCGAGAGGGGGACAACAAACATGGATCAATGTAACATTGCATTGCATATTGCACATGCAAAGCTCTCTAAACATGGATCTGGCTGAGGATAAGTTAATTCACTTTCTAGTGTTTTCGACCACTCAAAACACTTTTACACTACATCCACACTCTGAGCCTAAGTGCTCAAACAGAAACTAACATTCATACAATGGTGGAACAGCCAGCAGGGGAAAGTCACCAAAACTCAGATTTAAAGGAGTTATCTTCCAGTGACTTAATGCTTGTAATAAGGCAGTAGGAACAGTTAGAAATAGAACTTAAGGGCAACAATATTTTAGAAAACCACACTACGGGTGTGACAGCATCTTTAAGGCCAGGTCACATCAGAAAGTGGCACAGCAAAATTAATCAGTGCATCTAGAAAGTCAGACAGAGGAGGTTACATTAAACTGGATGGTGTCACACAGCTAATAAGATAGAATGTCTCCCTCCATTTTAGATTCTGCAGTTTCCTGTTCCCTCAAAGATCAGCACGGTAAAAAAAATGCAGATGTGATATTAAATTTTCTATAATTATCATCATCAACACAACAAAATATAGATGTTTAAAACAACCAGTTCATAATGGGAATGTTCAGCAGCAATGCTTTAACGTATTTAACTAACTAGAAGATGTGTTTGCTAACAATGCAATTGCTAAATTTATCTGGCTGTCAGCATAGGTTAATCACTGTTTTCTCCTCTTCTGTAATAAAGGCTAAATATCACATTCAAAGAAGTTTCTAATAATTTCTCAATGTCATAACTTATTACTCTGTAGCGGATGTTTTTTCTTTGATATGCATGTATTAATGTAAATGCTCCGTATTTGTACAGCGGAACAGAAACTAACATTCACACACTGGTGGAACAGCCAGCAATTCGGGGTTCAGTATCTTGCCCAAGAACACTTTGACATTGAACCGCCGATCTTTCGATTAACAACAACCCGCTCTTACTCCTGAGCCACAGCGTCTCATGTAAACCTTTATGTACCGTTCTTGGCCAGGATGACAGCGATATACTGCTGGTTGAAGGTGCTGACAGTCAGCAGCATGGTGGGCCTCTGGGAGGTGACGAAGCTGAAGGCCACGTCCTCTCTGGCCCTGCTGCTGCTTTCTGTGGAAACACTGGAAGCCTGCGAGCTTCTGTTCTGCATCACTGAGAAGGGCTCCTGGAAGGTGTAGGTCACTGAGGACTCCATGTCGAAGGACACTGACACTTCTGCATACACAGGGACACAGAGAAAAAAAATGGTTTCAGTGCAAGGAGCTCTATTACAACGTTTTCTGAAACAAGATTAAAAGATTAAAGCTCAGCTCACGGCCTCCAGATACTGTAATGTTCATTATGCTGCATAATATAAAAGTGGAAAAAACAACACAACCTTATCAAATATAAAAGAATTTAGTTTGCCCAATAGGTGTAACAGGGGAAAAACCATGTTTTTAATGAAAATTTGTCCAAAAGCATTGCTTTTCATTAGAGGTGTAGCAGTGTGTGCATGCAAGTACATGAGAACTCTCTGTGCATAAGTATTTACTGTAGCCTTACTTAAAAAAAAAAACGCATTAGTGTCCAACTTGCAGAGCAAGTTTGCAGCAAAACGTGTTACAATATTTTGTGACCACTGGAAACTTTTGTTCCCTGAGCTTTTAAGACCGTCCCTCCTGCCAGGCATGGATGTCCTACCATAAATGGCGCCAAGCCTGAACGAACGTGTTGTCTTAAGGATTAACTCGAGGAACAAAAGGCCAACCTGCTCGCTGTCTTTCTCTAACCCACATACTTGATGAAGGGGAGCAGCGAGCTAATTAAGCACACTCACTATTACAAATGTGAACACATTTGAACACAGGAAACACATGATTTATGTTTCTAATATTTTAAATGTTTATAGTTATGGACCTAAATAACAAAAAATCTATATGGCAATAAAGCTGTTTTTGATTCTTAATTCTTAATTCTTTATTAATAAGAAAGAAAACATATGCTGACAGTTAAAACACTCTTGGCTGTACTCTTATTTGTGTTTTATGGTGTTTTATGTCTGTATGTACGTTGGGTGCTTCTATTCTTTTGTAAAGGTGCTATACAAATAAAGTTATTGTCTTACTCCTCTGTGTTTTGTCATATGAAAAGGCAAAATTTCAAATCAAATACAGAGCTCCTGGAGTTAAGTGGGACTAAGGGAGGATGGAACGGATGGTAGCCACAGTACGCCAACTTACACCATAAAATCACTCTCTTGTTTCATATTGTTGCAGTAACATATTTACAATGACAATATAAGAGTCTCTGCTAGTAGCACATAAACTCTAGGTGACTGCTGTTCAGCTGCATATCATTACTGGGTGCATTGTTTTTCACAAACGCGCAAATATATTTATACATTGTATAAATACCAGGAAAAAAAAGTGACAGTTTCCTTTGCAAAGAGGCAATGATGTTCACTATTTCATCATATGAAGTCAAAACCTCGCCAACTCAGAGCTTGGAAAATCTGCCACTATGCTCTCATACCACTGGAGGCATATCTTGTTTTAACTGCATTTCACTCCTGAAATTTCATAAAGGTTGACTCGCAGAGAGACATGGATCAAAGTGAGTGTCTCTAACCTGCAGGTGAAATATCTGATAGGCTAACCACAATAACACAACTAACTGTGGTAAGATCTAAGTTGCAATACACCAGAAATACCTTTGAACAGCAGTTGGATTAGCTGTATCTTGGCATGAGTGCCACTTTCATATTTAACACACCGAACAGGAGGAAACAGTGTAAACAGTGCATTGTGGTTTGCCACATTTGCAGCCAGAATATTCATCTCTTGTCATTCAGAATACGCCTTCAAACTGTTTCTCAATGCCATGTCTACACGGCTGTTTGCACAGACTACTGCTCTTCTATCTGCACTGGGTGTTGGTGGGTTTCAGTTGAGTTGCCGTCTGTGCTCTGTTCTGTGCTCACATATTGCGGGAGATAATTTGGTCTAATGCATTTTAAATGGTCTTGGAGTCTAGAGTCAGGACAAGTATTAATTGCCTCTTGCATTACTCGCATTTTTATTGATGCGCAGTAATGGAATAACCTTGACAATGATCGATTATTTGTTTGTTGCAATCAACATTAATCTATTAAAAGAATTCCATTAAGTGTGAAGCTTTTGTTGTGGATCAGCGCTCACCTTGGTTACAGGTGGTTCCCCCGTATGCGGACTGGGAGCAGTCGCACACGTAGCCGTTGCTCTTCTCGATACACCTCCCCCTGTTGTGGCAGAGGCTGCTGGAGCCGCTGCAGTAGCCGGGACAACCGGAGCTCACCCCTGGCGTCATTTTGGCCCTCTCCTCCAGATCAAAGCTCACGCCGTTGATGGTCAGAGTCCTGATGCAGCCCAGGAAGCCTCTCTGCAGGGACGCTGTTCCTCCTAAGGCGAGGACAGCCGTTAGTCACATGCTGCTTGCAGGCTGTGCTAAGAAGTATCTTTGATGACTTTATAACCATGATTCCCTTTAAGGCTGATGAGGATTTACGACAAACATTTACTTAATTCCAGTGTGCATCTAGGGCAACTGTGTAGGCACTTAAGCATATGAAACCTCATTAAGACTAAATATACAATGCAATTATGGACAAGACGAGTTTCCAGAAGACGTGTGATGGGTTGGACATTTATCACATTGTTATGCTAACAATTTATGGGAGAAAAAACATACAGGTGGGTATAATTTCCATGCATGACCCCGTAAGGCTGATAAATAATACTTGTTAAATCCTGTTCTGTTTCATATGGAATGAAGCTTTGCCGCCTGTATATATGCTACTGCAGGAATTTATTATACATTTGGTGGCTTTAATTCAGTGTTTGGTATATTTTGATGGCAAAAACAGCAGGGCTTCCATTTGTACTGTTATTACTAGCTGTAATATATAATGTGAAGGTGGCTTTCATCCTATTTAGGTGGTTGTTGCGTGTTGATAGTCTGAGACACAACCACACAAATGCCATTTGTCATGTCTCCCTCGCTATTATATATGCAGTGTCTCACTGAAATTACATTGGTATCTTAGCTAGCTTTAGCTGGTATGTTGTAAAAACCTATTATAAATACTAAGATGACAACCACATATGTATCTCTCCTTTACATGCTACAAATGTAAAATGTCACGCTGTACACCGACGACTGCATCCCTAATATGGAGAGAACTGTTTGTGGATGACACCACCATCATCGGCCTGATTCCAAACAACGATGAGACTTCATATCAGGAGGAAATTCTTAATCTTGCAGAGTGGTGCTCAGAGAACAACGTAATGCTCAAAAAAGACACACACTGCTGTCTACATCAGTGATGCTGACGTGGTGAACAGGTGAACAGTTTCAGGGTCCTGAGAATCAACTTCACAGAGAACCAGACATGGTCGTCTCACATCTCCACGCTGGTGTAGAAAGCTAAGAAACAACTGTATTTTTTGAGGAAGCTTAAGAAGGCTAAATTCCCACGCCAAGTTCTTGTCAGCTTTTACAAAGGAGCAACAGAAAGCATCCAGACTGGAAACATCAATAGCATGGGACATGCACGGCCCAGGAGCGGAGGGCTCTGCAGCGGGTGATTAAAACTGCTCACAAGATCATTGGTACCCATCTCCCGAGCATCAGTGACATTGGTGAGGTGAGGTGCCTGCCGGTTCTGAATTAATATTGTCTGCTATGTAGCAGAAGGGAGTTCCATCCATCCATCCATCCATCCATCCATCCATCCATCCATCCATCCATCCATCCATCCATCCATCCATCCATCC
>JAPMOB010197955.1:0-12907 GCA_029875015.1 Lepomis gibbosus
CACTTAAACGGACAATTAACTAGGAAGGGAAATGCGCACATGCTCAGATCTTTTGTGCCCTCTTGTGTTGACATCCACCCTAAACTTATAACAATGCTCATCAATCATCCACAGCTAAACGCAGCGAACGATTTTGTTTATGTCCCCACAAACAATATCCATTTCTTTTTCAAGTCAGACGTGTGTAGGTACATTAGAGCAAATCCGTAGGTCTATGGTATAAATTGACCTAATTTACCAATTTACCTAAGAGCTTGGGCTTTTAGTGGTTCTAAATTTCCTATATCACCATTGTATTTATTCTAGACCTCGGCTATTTTAATTTTCTTCGTTCTGATGATAACACTGAAACGCTAAAATGTTGCTATTATTATTGTATAATTTGCTGTACTGTGTAAATGATATTTAGAATATAGAATAAATAAATGTATTTTTTGTATATTTTTATTTTACCTTATACTGTGCTTCACTTCATACAAATCGTTCACTTGCGTCAAGTCTTAAAAACAATTAAAATGTAAAATAAAATTCCAGTCAATTCAATCACGTTTTATTCCAAAAGAACTGTAAAATATCAGTTATTTAAAAACATTTGCTTCTATAAAGCAAATAGTTGGCTAAATATGGTGGCCTGTTTGCAAGAGTATAGGCCATCATTAAATCCTAACGTAGCCATGGCTTTATTTATTCTCAGAAGAAGATTCGGTTCACCTCACCGTAAGTTCACCACATGCGGACACCATTAGGCTACATTAAATTAAATTAGAAGAAACTTTTATGATCCCAGTGGGGAAATTGGACAGCTGAGAAACAGCGAAGCTGGGTATCATTCCGTGCAGCGAGTCAGGAGGCATGAACGAGGAGTTTGGAGCCAAAGATGGGACGGCGGCGCAGCGTCCCGGGTCGAAATGTTCAAAAGTCAGGCAAGAAGGGAAATTCTTGGAGAGGAGCGAGGAGAGCGCGGGTATGATGCTGCTTACAGGCGGGATGCTGGGACTAGTGTGGGAGCTTAAACGACTTCTTAAGCCCAGGTCGTGGTACAAATCAGGACCCTGGAGACAAGAACCCATCCTGTGTGCTCCGAGCAGAGGGAAAACGGGCAGCAGGCTGCGCTCCAGCGCCCTGGACTCCTTCAACGCTTCCAAATAGAAATGCTGCCTCTTGAAGCGTTTCCTCCGCCGAAGAAAACTCCCGTTTTCAAACATATCAGCCGACATGGGATCCAGGGTCCAATAATTTCCCTTGCCAGGATTCCCAGGCTCCCGGGGCATTTTCACAAAGCAGTCATTTAGAGACAAGTTGTGGCGGATTGAGTTTTGCCACGCAGGGAACTTCTCCCGGTAATACGCAAAGCGCTGGCTGATAAATTCGCATATCTCACTGAGGGTGAGTCTCTTTTTTGGGCTCTGGAGGATGGCCATGGTGATTAGAGCGATGTAAGAGTACGGGGGCTTCACCGAGGTGACTCTCCTGCCTGGACCGTCCCGTACTCGGACTGCAAAGTCTCCCTCCTCCCGGACTTCAGAACGGAAGGATGAAGCGCTTTGCTCGAAGTCGGCATTCTCCGTACTGAACACAGTCAACCCTGTGATCTTCGCATCTGTAACACAGTCTGCCTGTCCCTCCACGTCAATGTCCGTGTCCTCCATGAGTTTGCTGTCCAAGGTCATGGTCCAGAATGTCCGGTGGCACGGTGGCCCCAACAGGCGAGATTAACGCCTGTCGCAGACCCCCTTCTCCCTTTTCATTCACAAAAAGCTGACTGCATGTTTGACTTTTAGCCTCCCACTCTAAACTTTCTCCTCCTCTTTTTGAAGACAATCTGTCTTCCTCTAACAACAGCACATTCAAACCTGAAGCAATGAGCTCTGAATGAAAGCTGGAGCTTCAGATTACGAATGATCTTTCCTATGCTAGAATAATTTATGTGTGTGCTGTACTTCATTTAATTTTTAAATATATTTAATTGCAGCCTACCGGCTCAGTTTATTGGCTCAAAAATGATTACAACTGAATAATATTTAGATGAGCTACCAATAACACACTGTACAAACACATGAGAATTAAGCCCTATCCAAAATCTAACTTTAGTGCAAAAGCAAAATAGGAGATCATTATGCAGGTGACACCTCACCAGTCTGTTTCTGCTAATAGATAATATTATTGGATTATTCACGCTTGAATTTGTGAGCAGATTTTTAATGCTGTAGTTGGTCATTGTGGATCCACTTTTATATACCACTGGGTAGTTAAATGTATAAAAATTAATCAAATTTTGAAAGCTGATCATGTTTTGTCTTGGGGGGGTGGGGTGGGGATAAAAACAAACATAATCCGCAAAGTATTGTAGCTGACAAATACATGTTTGCCAAAAAAATATGTTTGCCTCTACAATGTGGTGGAGTTGAAACATAAAGTGGCATAGCATGATGATGATACTCAAAGCACCGCAAAACTGTAGTAGTTGAGTAAATGTTACCCTCCTGTTCATTATGTTACAAGTTGATGTTTAAATGACCCCAGCAGGTGAGACTGTTTGGACTGAAATAAGCGGAATGTAAAAATGAAGCAAGCACATTCATTTTATTGAGCTCGTTTGTATCTTTTATGTTCTTGGCTGGAGCACCCCTCATTTCCTTCAGCGTTCCTCATAGCCGGATGGTTTGGCACATGGTGAGACAGGCATCTCTCTCTCTCTCTCTCTCTCTCTCTCTGGCTATTTCAAATAAGAGGAAGACGTAATGCATTTTGAAATAATAGCTGCACTGTATCAATTCGCGTGAGGCCACCCACTTGGCGAACGGGCCTGTACTGCAGGGTGGGCCGAGGAAACTGTGGGAAGCCTCATTAATGAACAATTCTTCCCTATCCATACAGTTTAACGTGATGTGTACCTCCCTGTTATCCTATTTTATAGTCATTGCATTTTTTTGTAGGGTATTTATATCAAGTGCAGGTCTTACTTTTGTACCTAAAAAGAACCAGAAAACAAATTGTATGTTTTATATTGAATTTAATACAGACCCAAACCCATGTAAGCTTACACAAAAACCTTTTTTGCCCTTTCTCACAGAAAACAGCAATGCTAAAGAAAAATCAGTGCACCAATTAAACCAACAACCAGAAAAAAAACAATGAGAACCCCCCCCCAAAAAAACAACAGCAACTGTTACAAACAATGACAAAGACGACAAAATAAATACCTTCATTTAACTTGTCCAAATAAATGTGTAGCTACTGAACTTAGCAGACAGTCTCACTGTGAAGGTCAAGAGAAGTAAACTGTTTCGCAGTTAATAACAGTAAACACAGCGCTGAGCTCAGGTTGCCGTTTTTGGTCCTGTACAGAAATAACTTTCTATTGCAGCCATCTGGCACTGCAGACCATTATACACAAGCAACACTGAAGCTATTTAGAGGAAAACGTCAACAATTATGACTAAACTCTGAATGCCTACTTCTTATAGTAGCCCTTCAATATGCCATTCATGTGTGCAAAAGACTCATCAATGTATCCCCATAGAGGAAAACAACTGAGTAAGATCTGTCACACACGCTACATGCAGATTAGCAGGCAGCACAAGGGATCAGTGCAGTAAAGATTAAAGTACAGAAGTGTTTTTCAGATGTTGTCATCCATAAGTGTTTTACACAGATTTTCCTATCTGAGTTTTCTTTACCCGTTTGTTTTTTCCTGTTGTGTGCAGCATCAAGGGAATTAATGCTGCTGCTGGAGATACAACATTGTAGCAGTGAAACTAATATAAATACTATGAGTCAAGTAATATGTAAAAATCTGGTTCCGCTCCTCCATGGTTGCATCCACGTCTGAAGTGAATTGTAGAGAACTACGAACTAAGGGAGCACAGAGTGTGGTAGAACTGTTGTGTGCAGGTGTGTGAGGAGTGCGTTGTCGCATGTGGACATAAAAACCTTTTACTCTACGCATGTTCCCTAGGTGGTGTGTTTCCGCTGAGCTGAGGTCAGCCTCACAAAGTTTCCACACTTGAGGCAGCATGAGTTGGAGTTGCCCTCTTTCCTAGGTATATGCCAGCAGTTGACACAGCGCACTCTGTACTTCTTATACCTTCAAAAGTCAAGACAAAAACAAAACAAAACACATACAGTGGTGATTAGTCGCCTTTGTTTCTACAACTGAGCTATCAAAATAGATACTCTTTTTGTCCAGTCTTCAGAAACAATTGGTAATTATATACAACATGTATATGTCAGTTTAGTATCACCGTAACACTGATTCAGCATGGTCTCTATTTTCAGAAGCAAATATGTTTGTCTGCAGGCAAGTGCGCAGCATGTGTCTCACGTGAGCAGTAAAGTTTGTGTAACATGTCTCTAGACTTTTGTGAGTATACACTATAAGTGTTTGTTTTTATTTTAGTACCACTCTGCAAGATCTTTTGACACTTTCACAAATACAGCAGAAAAAATTGAAGGAGTAAATTCATACTTTCATCTTTTCACTAATGAAAAATAATGGTGCCAAAAAGCCAACTGCAGAACTGTTTGAGTGTTGTGCTTTAAACCCTTGAGGCTGTCCATGAGTCGGTAGTTAGTAATTTTTTAGAGTTGTTTGTAATTGTCTGTGGATACTGAAAATTGTTAATTATTATAAAATAATGGACAATCAGTCCTCTGGACTAATAATTATGGACCAATGTTACAACCAATGTGGAAAATGAAACAGTGGAAAACATATTTATGAATGTCTGCTTCAATGTTAATTTAGTTACTAAATTCCATTAAAATGCAATGTGGCTTTAGGTTCCCAAAGTGATCTAATAGATCAGCCTTTGTACACAGCTTCATGTGTGTGTTATCATGTTCAGCTGTGCAGTGTTAATGAGTTACCTTATTCCACAAGCATTACAGAGTGGAGTCCCGTCCTCTGCATCCCTCCACATGGGGGTCTTCCTGGTGCAGCACGATGCACAGACTTTACCCTCTTGTGAACAGAAAATAACTTTCAGTTTATCCTTAGTTAGTGATAGAGTAAACAAACAAAGCAAAAATGTTTTTGTAAGTTAACACTATATTTCAGTGATAAGATTAATTGTACAGTATGAGCTGGAGGAGTATTTTTGTTGTGATTCTATGACAAAATATGACAAAAAAAATATTACTGAAAGCAATAAGCAAGATGTTCTAATTTGTAACAGATACAGTGTACAACTATACATTCTTATCTATGTTGAGTGTCAAAGTTCACTGTAATATCTATGTGGCATTTTTCTGTTAATCACTAACATACAGAGCAAGACTCCAATTCGGCCGTCTGGTCTCTGAATGTTGCAGATACAAACTTGCTCATATTCCTGTTTGACCAGAGGGGAAGCGTGTGCAAATTTAAAAAAGTGTCAAGAGGAAAGATTCTAATGCCAGCAATGGATTTTAAATGACTGGAAAGAAAATTTAATACTAAGGCCACTGGAAATACAGCGACTCAGGGCACGGGTGGTAAAGCTGAAAGATGCTGTAATTTCTATTCCATTTCTTGGGAACTAGTTGATAGCCATTATGGTCTTTGGATGTTTACAAAACAATTTCTGTAAATACTCAAATTTTCACCACTTTCAAGCTGTCAGGTCTCATGTTTTGATGTGGTGGTGTCCTCTAGTGGAGGAACTTATTTTTTCCCCTCCTCTGAATCGAGGGACAGGATGGAGAGCGTTGTATGTTCTATAGATTTAAAAATAAAACTGATGTGACGTGAATCATAAATAAATATATTTTAGGAATCAGAGTATCAGTTTAAATTGTATGGAATCCATATTGCTATTAATAGAGAGCCTGTAAAAATGTCAACATAAACTGACATCAGCTTTATTGAACGATGCTGGTACTTGAGTGTTACTCACTGGAAACACTAGTGGTCGGGTCGCTCTCCTCGTCCGAGCTGCTAGCTTTAAGGAATTTCTGGGACGTCCGTGTCCTCAGCCTCGGTTTTCTTACACTCTTGCAGAGCTCTTTGCTGTGATGGGTACACAAGTGGCAGACACCAATAACGTGTGTGTGTGTTCGTGTGAATTTAACTTACTGTAAGTTTTCATCACCACTTTCTAAATTCCCATGCAAAATCCATGATATCACTACCTGTACTTTGAAGTTATGAGGAGCCGACACTGTTTCCTGCTGTCGTCCAGCTCCGTGTCCATCCTGAACGTCACTCCCTGGAAGTCTGGGTCTTGGATATCAGCACTCCGACTGGGACGAGGCTGTTTTCTAGGAGTCTTGGTTCTCCTCTGGTGGGTACATGGAAGAGCAATTTCCTCCTTTTGCACTGGCCTGGGTTCTGGATTTGATGTTGCAGAAGGTGCAGGGTTTGTTTCACCATGGTAGCTTGAGGATTTAAGTTGTGCAAAAGGGGGTGTTTCCTCCAAGTGAGCATGTGTACCTTCTGGTTTCAATGCTATGATTTTGTCATCTTGTTTTGAGTGATGCGTCCCTGTAGTGTTAAATAAGAGTGATACGGCTTGTGAAGAAGGCAGGATGGAGCTCAGAGGGGGAAGCTGGTTGTCACATGAGGGCTCTGTAGCCAAAGCAACGTTTGCATTGTGGTCTAGTGTTAGTGCCGGCTTTGACAGAGCTACACTTGCATCTTCATTTGTAATAAAAGTCAGCTGGGTATTAAGGGATGCATTGGAGTTGTGAGTTGGCGACAAAGCATTTTCACAGAAGGGTACATTCAAAATATCCTGTTCAGAGGAGAAACAATCCCTAAACTCCTGGTTCCACTCAAAGTGGCTGGTAACACTGTACTTGCCCTCCTTTGTGTCTCTCTGCTGAGATTGAGAAGATGCTGTTGCATTTTCCTCCACCAGCTCTGGTCCAACAGTGTCTGTTTTTTCAGCAGTTTGTGACTGAACACAACAGCCCACCTTGGAATCCTTTACACGGCACTGTGGTTTATAACTACTGGCTGTTCCTCTCACATCTTCCACCGGGCTGGCACAGGCTGGGATTTCTTGTCTATCATAGATAAGAAAAGATGGTCTCAAAGTACATTTGACATTTACACAGTCACCTCCAAGTCCCTGCTCTGTTCCATCTGCTGTAGCAGTCGATGCTAATGCTATTGAATGGTCTAATTGTGTGGTAGATGTTACCGGTTCCTCTACATCGCTGTGATGCAGGAGCCTCTCACACTGCAAGTTGATCATACTCAGTACTTTCCAGGGGCTGTTGCGTTCAGGATGCGATTCAACCAAAGCTGTGACCTTGCTGCTGTGACTCTCTTCAATCACTTTTTTCATCTGAATATGAGGCGACATATGAGACAAACTGTTCTGGCAGGAACTACTAGAGATTTGAAACGAATGTGCTTCCTCTTCCTCTTGTTTAAGTATGAAAGGACCTTGCATCGAAGTCTCATTTAGCCATGTGGAGGTTGACTTTGTGTCCAGGAAACTGCTGTGGATGGGGGACGACAGCTTGGAAACTTCTTGGAAAAGATAGAAGAGTGCTGAGTGGGAGGGATTATGTTCCATTGTGCTCTGGTTTCCCTGGATGAAGGCAGCTTGTGTCCTTGGTCCTGTGCTTATGTTGAGGCAGCGTCTGCATCATAAATACAAACAAAAAGCATTTATATCAGTCGTCCCCAACTGAGGGGTTGATTACAGATAAAATAATAAACTAAAATCCAAATCCTGATGTTTATTTTTAGACATTTCTCTAATGTTTGCCTTTTTTGGTTAAAGATAGTTTTACCCAGTCAGGCCACTACATGTTTGTTTGTTTTTTTAATAAAACAGTCCCAGCATACCCTGACTGGAGATGGAAAGTCAATATTTCTTAAAATTAAGAGGTCACAAGTTAAACGGGTTGGGAGGCTGAATGGGATTTCAAACATCAGCACAAAATAGACTATTTCACCATTTTAGCTATATTTACATCCATAGCTCCTATAATTGAGCTAACCTACAGAAGCTACCAGTATATGCAAATAAGCTGATAATGTAGCGCTATTCCAGTGTTTAACATTTTTGTTTCCAAACTTTGGACAACCAGTGATGTTGACAACATGAACTTTGGGATAGTTTTTTGAAAAAGTTATCTTATAATAGCCTCAATGTGCCAACAGAAATCATCGAGCATAGTGTAATTTATTTGTCATTAGAAAGGCTAATTAGGAAGACAGGAAGCCTCCTGTTTTAAGACAGAGATGTCGTTTTTTTAATCAAAATGTAACTTTTTAAACTCACCAGATGAAATGTAACCAAACCTCGAGCCAACACTGAACTTGCACAATGATGTAGCGTTCTAGAATGTGGAAGGTTTTCGCGGTTATCAGAGTTGACTGTCGCGTGCGCAGAAGCAGATCGCGCGCACACCACAGATGATAGCCTAATGTTTATTGTTACCTGTATTTGCTCCTATTTTTAACACTTTGGCCGACGTGTTTTATCGTGTACATGGAAGCCGGTGTATCCTACTTTTTAGCAATTGATTTGATTTTATATTTTAACTACAGGCATCCCTAAGCATACCGCTTGTTTGCTTATGGTTTTATGCAGATCTATCGGAGCTCACTGCAGGCAGCCTATACATTAAATGATCGCATATTCCGATCCATTAACTAAGCTTTCAGCTGGACCTGTATTCACACTTCATCAGTTTTGGACATACCATGGCCGCTACAGCTAATCACATCTTTATCATTTGGACCTGAAGAGAACTCAAAATGTGATCAAAATCTAGTTCAAAATGTAGAGTCCGCTCAGTTAACCGCAATCGCTGTGCCCATATTGCTGATGCTCACCTTAGATCTCCAGATCGACCTTCTGCTAAATGAAGTGTGCCAACTTGCTGGTAAGTCAAACCGCTGGAGCTGGTTGTTAGGACTGGGCGGTGTTTTGGACCAACACGATTTGCGCGGGTGTTTTTGGTTTGCTAGATTAGGCTTCACCTTTTGGTGAATAAAAGTGTTCCCCACACCAAACTCCAGTTTCACTTGGTAGCAGCTACCAAGGGCTTTTTGCGACAACACAAGTGACTGCTTAGATATCTACTGGGAAATGAAAGTTTTCCCAACAATGGCCGCCTGGTAATCATGCACTGAACTAGCTTTAGTTATTGAAGTTTAGATAAAACAATGGGATCATTATTGTTCCCTTTGAATCAGTAAGTGTTTAAGGTTTCCGGGTAATGAGGGCATGCGTTCAAAAATAATTTAAAAAAAAACAATTTTATTGCACAACTTCAAATATTTGTAATTTCTAAGACATTATACACAATTCACTTATGTGTGCGTAAGTTTGACAAGTACAGTAGATTTGACAAGTGAAAGGGTAGACGTAGTAAACTCAATATATGGTAACATGAAGCTCACCTGCTTCAAATCAGACTTGTCTCCACTTCCAGTTTGTTCCGGATCAAAGTACACCTGTTCCTGATCAATTAATCAAGCCAATTACTGGCACCAGAAGTGCTTTAATTGCATTTTGTTTTACCAACACTTGAAATACAAATCACCTGAATGTACTGTAATGTTTATAGTGAATGAAATGTATGTTTCAATAGTCTAAATTATGATTTACTTTGTTAAAAGCCCACCCTTTAAGCTTCTGGTAAAGCTAGCCTTTCAAATGCACTTCAGTCTAATATATGGCTTCTTAGTCTTCTGTGTCTGGAAGAAATCTCTTAAGTGTTTTATGACTTAGGGTTCAATATAGTGAGTGGGTACAAGCCATCACAACACCTACATATGAACATGATACATAAAAAAAGCTATGCATACAATATGTGACAAGTGAGTCAGAGTGAAAATGATGGACTGGCAGAAATGACTTGAGAACATCATCTTGTGATACTTGTGCGTATATGAGCTGTAACAAGGAATGGTCCATTAAATGACACAATGATGAACTTTGTTAAAACTTGCTCTGCAATGTATAAGACACATGTGGAATGTCTCTTCAAATCGCCTGATGTTTTAACAAAGAGCAGTTTGTGAAATTGCATGGTGTCTTAATGCTGGCCTGAGAACACTTCATACAAATAAATACATAAGTCAGTTAAACCATCACAGTTTGGGTTTGTTTGTTTTTTGTTGTAACCATTCATTTTACCTTCAGTAAGACTCATACAGTGTCTCAAACTGCCTGATCTCATCTGCAGGCCGGTCCTGTCATTGGTTAACTGTGGAACATGACGGTCTGCAAGTCTTGTGAGTTGCTACGGACTTGACTTTGCTATCCTAGCCGTGCATCTCTACATGGTCACTTCCAGACTCAAAGAGCAGCGCAGCAACACACTCTCATTTCCACCTCTTTATCATCTGCAGCTCTTCTCAGTGAGGTTTGGGAACATGGCCGTCCACATAGAAGTTCCTGGTGACTTTCGGCAAGGTGAACTCAATGCCATCAAGCTCTCGAGTGAGAATGATCTGGCATCCCAGCCGGGAGTTCTCCTGAAGCATGGGTGCCATGTCCAGCATGTCATCCTCCCTAGAGAGCCAACATATCTTAGCATTTACAGTGATCTCCCTTTCGCTCTATCATTTGTTGAAATTCAAATATCATAGTGAAGCAAGATATAATTTGTAGCTGACCTACCTCTCATCAGGTTGTGGTAGTTTGTCAAAATGGGCAGCACTCACGTAGACCTGACATGTTGAGCAGGCCAGTGATGCCTCGCAGGCTCCTAAATAAAAGAGAAGCACAAATAATGAGCAGGTAACTGGCTTAAAATCATGCTTCAAGTAAATATTTAACTAACTGTAAATGCTCACCTTCCAGATCAACTCCATGCTTGTGAGCCAGATACAGGACGTTGTCTCCCACTTTGGCCTTAATTGGGATCCTCTGGCCAGACCTATCTATATACACCACATTCACCCTAAACAGTTCAAAATTATTTAGCTTTATAAAACAACCACCCATTTACGTATATCTAGTAAGGTTTCATTCAATCAAGTACTGCTATTCATCAAGGCTGAAACTGTATTACTAATGTAGGTACACGTGGTGTTGTTATTATAAGTGTTGGGCAAAACAAAACTCCTGCTTAAACACACCATGAGAGGATGTGGTCAGTGTGCAAAAAAACAAAAACAATAAATGATTTGAACTCTCTTTCCCTTAAGATTAAATGTAGCCTCCTGTGACTTGGACATTCAATGTTTGATCATAGTAGCTGTTAGTTGATTAAGTTAACACCAACTGAGAACACCGTATCAGCTCACAATAAAAGCCTCTAGTCCACTTACACATCATCGGGGTCCTCTGCATTGGAGCTCCCCTCCTCACTGTTGTAAAGACCTTTGATAAAACAGACAGTACAATGAGTGTTTCTGCCGTCAGCATATGATATCAGCTGCTCCTCACCGCTCCGGATGTGGCGGATGTTTGACTGGCTGCACAAAGTTTCATAACCTGGGAATGTTCACGTGAAGTTACACAAGTTTTAATAAGCGGACATTGACTCTAATATTTGCTGATAACATTCGACCCTGCGCGAGCCAAAATTTGCTGCCATCAACAATAACTTAAACGCTGTTACGAGACAAAAAATAACTTCTTACCACTTGTTGTCGGACACAGAGTCCGGAGAAAAGAACCAACCCCTGATTAGGGCTAACGTTAAAGATGTTAGCAAGCTGCACCACTCACCCATACTCGTCTGCAAGTGTCGGCTTATCGTCCGGAAGTTGTCAACGGAAGCCCTCCTTTGTAAATTAGTCCCGCTGCCCGCACAGCTCTTCAACCTGTAGAGGGGACATGTGCTACAGTCAGGTATAACTCGAGAAAGTCTGAAAGTCAGCCCCATGCTCGACCGGACTGCAGCGGAGGCCGCCATGATTGTGTTTTGATCACATGGCCAAAAGCGACCAATAGGAAAAGAGCATTGGCAATGCAAAGTGCTGTGACGTACAATCGGGACAGCAGAGGGCGCTGCTGCTTCACCCTGCACAGGGACACGTTTGGAAGAATACAACGACCTTTGAAAGCATTAAAAGTACTCACTATACAAACATCTGTTAGTGTAACTACAATTATATTATTGGATCGTTAATTTGATGCGTTAACATGGAAGCAGTTATTCAATGTTGTAGCTTGTCGAGGCAGAGCCAATGTGAACTTTTTCTTTTATAGTTTTTTTCAGATGCTAAGATGCAATGGTCAAAACTGAAGCCACATTTTCAAAACTCTTCACACTGTTTGCAACACCAACATGCATGTTGGCAAAACAGTTCATCTCAACTCCAAAAGACACTCAAACCACCAGAACACTTCATAGAAGTCTCACAATGAACTTGTTCAACCAAAACACTGGCAACAATTCTCACTCAGAAAGCATACATTGCCACTCATTACACACTGACCTAAACTTTTGAAACTTTTATCTTTGAAGTATGATTATTATTTTTTCATATAAATCGCTATTGCATAAGACAATACACTTTTTCTCAGTCACTTTTGAACATTTCTCAGATCTCATTTCAGAATTGAAATTCTCAAAACTACTTGGTCAACCTCCACATAATCTAGTCACTTGAGCATATTGTAAAAGATACATGTCTATTAGACTTTTTTTGGTAATGTATTGTGAATTGATGAAGATATCTGTTGTGATGTGGATAAAACTCAGTGGTATGACAGACAGCAACGTCACCCTAAGGGGTATTTACATTCTGATAGTATTTTGTTTTTTTTTTCAGTTGTGCTATGCAGTGCAGTAAAACAGCCTTGTGGTTTTCTTTTCTGTATCACAATGACATGCTCTCTCAACAAATTACAGTAAAAACAGTAAAGTTGCAAATGTGTCATCCAATGTATAAATATATACTGCTGAAATAGATACATGCCATACAGAAAACGTGCTGCCTTGTGCATTTCCAACCATTGTCATCAAAACGTCAGCCATACAGAATACTTACAGAATACACTGT
>JAPMOB010197957.1:0-16919 GCA_029875015.1 Lepomis gibbosus
ACATACATACATACATACATACATACATACATACATACATACATACATACATACATACATACATACATACATACATAGATTTTTAGCACAGTGTATAAAACTAAAAGCTTTAAACTGAAGTTCAGCTATGTGTGTATAGCCCCTGTTTTCCACTTAGCCTGCAAACATTTATAAAGGATGGAAAGTTGTTTGCTCACAGAATCACTGTCAGGTTAGATTTGAACCAGGTGTCCCACCTCTGCCAACCAACTCAGATTAGGCTACTGTAACACCTTCCTTATGTTGTTTACCCTGGAAGTCCTCCCTCCCTCGTCACAGCTCTCGTTCACATTTAACTGTTCTGCCCACATCCCTTACAAATAATTTAAACCCTCAGCCTTGATCTGAAAGCTCTTTATGTGTGCCATCTTCCTTTATGTGCATCTTTGAGGACAGCTGTTAAAGACAAGCTGGTTCTGGCCTGATGGCTGATATCATTGCCTCCCAAGCTGATAATAAAATCCTGATGCTTTCTTACCACAGGCCCTGGTTTGTGATCACCCTTGTTAGATGTCTTCCGTTTTATTAGAGTCAGTAAATACGACTTGGAAGACTTGTTGGAGGGGTGATGTCACCGGGACTGCCCGCATGAAAGGAGAGTGATAGCTGTGGCGGAGGAGAGAATATGCATTGGAGCTAGAGGGGGTCTGTACTTTTCCACTTGGTGTATGTCATCACAAAGGCATGATCGGCCTGCTGGTCAAGTTTCAATAACGATAAGATAGAGGTTTTTGTGCTCTGGATCATGATCAAAAAAGAAAATATGTGTTCTTTTCAAAAATGGTTGATATCAAAGGAATAGAAAAATGATAATACTTACTTCACATCTGTTAAGTCAGACATACTTGGCCTGAGCTTTTTAGTTACTGGACACTGGACAAAACATTCTCAATCAATTGAATTTTTACTCAAACTTAACTCTTCAGTCATTCAAATCAAGTCATTGTTTATTAGTTTTATAGTTATGGCTAAAACTGTATTGTTTAATGTTAGATGCCAGGTCTGGATCAACACCAAAATGCAATAATTTGCCCCATGGCCTCAAACACTGTTTAAAGTTTTTTTTTTTTTTCAAGCAGGACAGACAGAACATAAACAGAGCAATCCTAAAACAAAAAAGTCCTAAACATGAAGTCTGGCAAAGTTTGAAAGCAACGTACGCATATTTATACCAGATCAGCTACTTTTTACTTTGTTTAAATAGAAACAAACACATAGACTAAAAAGAAAGTTCAAGTTGAGAATGACCATGAGACATAAACAGCTTGGCAGCAGGGGCATGGTGCCAATGAAATTGTGAAGTCATACATTTGTTTAAATGCTTATCTGTTGATCTAAATAGCTTTAAATTCCTTTGTTCTTAGCTCACAAGTTTGAGCGCACATCTTGACAATGACCTAGCCTCTCTCAGATGGGTCGCCTGTGGGCTTTTGTACTTCAGCGACTGAAGCTAATACACAGCATTAACAATTAAATGATTTGTGCTTGAAGAGAACAACGTGACAGCTGCAGTTTATGGACAAAGGGAAACATAAACACATTACGAAAGCCACATTTTCAGCATTTACTACATGATGTCCACATGGGTTTCGTGAAGTTCTACCCACTCCAAATCTACTCAGCCGGAGTATAGAACGGGTTGCAACATAGTTTATGGCATGACTTCAATCAAATCCTCTTAAAAACAAAAAAGCCTTCAAACTTGTCAACTAAAGCACCAGACCTTTTAATCACTGATTTAATGCGGAGATAATTGTGACGCCTAGCTTTGACGCTCACCTGAGGCTATATTTGACCTAATGAGACTGCATGCTTATCGGCTGACGTTCACACACACCTGTGGCACTTCGCCCTGGGAGTCCGGTTTCACATGTTTCTTCTGAACATGTCGACTCTCATCACTACCTTAAAGAAGCCAAGGAAGCTCGAGCATTGGATGACATCATCTGCAATAGGTTGCCATCTTAGTCAGTCAGTACTCATTGTTTACAGAGACAGAGTGCAGAATTTGTCACAGAAAGAGGCAAGCCGAGACAATGAAACTCAACCGTCTGCCATGACGCATACATTTTTTTATCTATTAAACTGTAGCTGCATTGTTAAAAAAACAAAACAATGCCCCAATGTTAAATAGGCTCCACCTATCTTGGAATGGATAGGTGGTTATCATGTAGAGTGGCTTGTTTAAAGGTAACAATTTCACTGACATCAGTAATACCTGGATCTCTGGCCTCTGCTTGTAGCATTCTTCCATGCAAACATGCAACCTGTAGTAGTTTGTTCTATTCAGCCTCCAACATTGGCAGCAGGGTGGGATCATGAGTAGAAACCGTGTCTAGAACCCCATGTCAGTAAATATGTTAAAATACAAAGGCAAGAGTCAGACCTGGCTTTAAGACAAGAGGGCCTTTGTTTTGACTCAGACCTCCTAAATGGGTTTCTTGTCCTACCATAACAATTGGCTGCGACATTAGAAAAATATGTGAGGCAGTGTAGTTGGGGAAAATTAATGATTTTGGATAGGATATGAATCTTAAAAATCAAAAGTGGCTTTCACTGGCTCATAAAAATGCAGATCATTCAAAGTCAACATTCAGGCTTGTTAAGCAAGTGGGTGAACAGGTCAGCAAGGCAATTTGTAGATGATCAAATGTATCCAGTTCACAGTTAGTTTGAGTTTCAACTTCTGGACTGGAGGCCAGTTGGTGACAGATTGGCATCCATGGGATCATTTGTTCTCAACAAGTATAAGGGTCACTGGGAATGAATAGATTTTTCTTGGCTGTGCTAGAAAAGTTTTGGAATTGAAAGATTACAGTTAATTTTTAGCCATGTTAGCAGTATGTCACTATGAATGTCTGTGCTTTTGTCAGTCAGGACTGAAAAAGCTCAATAACTATTGGATGGATTGCAGTGAAATTTGGTACAGAAATATATGGTTCCCACCGGATGAATACTATCAACTTTGGTGATTCTCTGACTTTTCCGCTAGCACCACCATAAGGTTGACATGTTTGGTACATATGTACAACTCATGGACGGATTGCCAAGACATTTGGGTAGATTCATTCATGTGTCCCTGAGAGTAAATTATAATAACTTCAGGATCATCATCACGTCAAAAATGACCAAATACCTGCAAATCTACTAACTTTCCCATCAGCCTCAGCTGTGCTTTGTGTTTAGTGCTAATTAGCATGATTAGACGATAAACTAAGCTGTTTTAAACATGATAAAATGTTTTAACAGCTTAGTGTTTTTAAACAACTTGACATGATAAAATTATATCTGCTAAACATCAGCATGCTGACATTGTCACTGTATTCATGTTAGCATGCTGATATTAACATTTAGCTAAAAGCTAAAAATGGAGTCTAATTAAATAAAGCTTTATAGAAATCAGTTCAACCTCTCCATGCTGGATCAATGTTCCAGTGTGGGAAGCACAGTAAGCAGTCACACACTGTCATACAGGCCTTTATTGTACTTTTCTCTGAGTGCAATTTGAAGCCACCCTCAGGTGGCAGTCAGGCTGAATGGCGGGATGAGGTCACTCCACCATGTGACATCATGGGTTCACATGGCAACCGTGCTCCGGCAGCAGGAAGCAATTTTCCCATATCAAAGGCTGAATAACAGAAAAAACCTGCACCTTATTTTTGCCCTCTCCGAAAGTATCAATCACCGTGAGAGGGAGGCTTAACATTTGACCTCTGATGTCATTCCAGCGGCAGGTTGGGTGCCTTTAAGCTCTGTTGACCTGGTGGTGTGATTTATTAATCACACACAGGAACTTTAATCATGTGATGCAGCCGGTATGCTTGCCTTTGCGCTTGACATCTGAATTGCCAAGTGTTGCCAAGTGGAGAGGCTTGTTAAACATTTTGTATGCAGAAAGAATCAGGGAAAAAGGGGGACCTAGATATTTACATTTAAACATTTACACATCCAGACATTTGATGGATCTGCTCTCTCTGTAATCATGATGTACTCCACAAGAGAAGCAGCAGAAGAAAACTGTTTCATGTGAGTGCTTCAGGCAAATGGAAAAATATAGGCAAGCCAAAGTACATCTTGAGTCATTTTTGAACCCCACTATTGCATTACAGATTAGTTTAATGTTTTGGTTGAGGTCATTCTTCTCTGTCAATGTTCTAATTGGAGGTAAATATGAAAATACCAATAGGTACACAGACAACTTGGAAAAACTTTCACAGATGTTCTTCAACCCTTTTGAAACGCCATGGGGTCAGCACTCATTTTATCTCACTATGAAGACATCATTATGCCTCACCTCAAAGAGTCTGGATTCAATGTGATTTCTTTTTTCTGCTTTGACATCCAAGGTGGCCTTGCAGGCTTTACATAACAAGCTGGACCTACCTGAAAGTTCTGCGTTATTGTTTGCCTCACTCGTGTCACCTCCTGTTAGTGGAATGGATGAGCTCATTGCTGACACCAGTCTGAACTATGCATGCCTTGTTGATGCTAAAATTCAGCTGACACTATAACAGACACCCTAACACCATTGGGATACTTTTACAAATAGAATTGTGTGACAAAACATTATTTGCCTCCAGAGTAGAAAGACCATTTGAAACACATAAAAAGGAAAATGAAACTTTAAGCAGGCATTATATAATTTGGAAAGTTCAGTCAACTTTTGTGAATGTGAACATCTGTGGTGCCATCAAAAAATAAAACTTGGAGGCTCACTTTGTTATTTCATAAAATACTTGTCGACATTTTACTTTCAAATAATCTTTAACTCACTGCAGAGCTACCAATGACAAAGTAGGATTTGTCCCATTGCTAGGTATTGGTGCTCACAAAGTCCTGTTCAGTAGTAGAATAACCCAGACTGCTGTCTCTTTTGGCATAGATTGTTGCACACATGTCTGAATTGTGGAAAGCATGTGACATTTTAGGCCAAGTTTGCTTTGAAGACACAGCATGTGACTCAACAATGTTTTGCACATTCCAGGTTACTGATGAATTCATGGAAGGCAAGAAAGAACACAGAGCATCAAACTCTATTCAAGCATCATGTGGGGATGATAGAAGCAGGTGCGGGTGTCTTCAGATAGGGCTGTGGGATAACAATTGGCTTTAAAACAGGTGCTGTGAAGTCTGTGAAACAACTGTTCCAACTATGTGGGGCGAGGAGGGGGGAGGGGGGGCTGTCTTGGGGCAAAAATAGAAAGTGAGCCACATAATTAAAGTGGTTCAGATGAAAATACTTCTTGCTGCCTCTTGCAGTCAAACTGAAAGACCCTGTGGAATGGTAATTATTATATCCCACTGTACATGATGGCAATAAATATCAGTATCATGTAAACAACAAAGACGCTAAACTGCGTCAATAACACAACATTGCTGTTGTGGGAGAACAGAGTGTAATGACAATTTTGCAGGGAATCAACCATTTTGGGCCCTACAGTGAGATTACAGTGGATTAAATGCACTTTCACACCTGCCCTGTTTTGTGCAGTTGTATTAAACCCCAGGAGCATTTCCTACACCTAATTTTGTTTTATTTGGGAAGGTGAGAGAGCCGCAAACAAATGAACAAAATCACCACAAGCACTAAAGAAAAATGGCTCCCCTGTCTGTCTAATGGGAGCACACTCAACAGCTTCCAAAGAGAAGAACAAACTGCAGTTTTAATGAAGCCTAGTAAACACTCAACTTTGTGTTAAAGTTTGTACTTCACCAAACTGAACTCACCATAATTCTCATTTCCAAATCATTTCCACATTGCTGGCATAATCAATCACTGGCAGTTAATCAGATTATAAAGGCAATTTAATTCTTCATCGATTCTCAAAAAGAATTCTGTATTATATTTTCTTAGTCTCCCCTCAAAAGCAGGTCAGAACTGTCAAAAGGGTTTAAGCCCACTCTCATCAGTCGCAACTGTTGCCAAGCATGTTTTTATGACCAGAGTGGAAATGATAATACTGACTCATAAATAAATCACTCATGATAAATCACTCATCTGTTTAGAATTTTAAGCTTTATCTAATAACCAGCCTTCCTGCTCACCCACATGACTTTGCTTATAAAGTATGGCTTGTTGGTTAATTGATAATTGGAAACATAGCCTAACCAATAAAAAAGCTGCTACAAAGTACTAATTTTACTCCTAATTCAGAGCAATTCAAATGGACCATAAGCGAGAAAATTACCTAAGGCGAATACCAATCGTCTTCTTTAGAAACTCACAGAGAGGAGCTCTGTTCATTTAATAACCCCCAAATTAAAGGAAAATGTATGATTCAATCATCTGGCCACAGACTTAGATCATGCTCTATGACATCATGTTGGACTGCTTAATGCTGTTGACCTAATCCAACTATAGCGGAAGTCAAATCAGTACGGCGAACATCCGGGGAATATCACTGCACGACGTAGTACCAGTAAACCGTAGCTGTTAAATACACTTTTTCGTAGTAGTATTATAGAGCTCTGACAGTAAAGACTTTAGAATTTTTTGAGGCAGTTACCACAACAACACCACGACTGCGCTCCACAGCAACACTGTCTCAGCTTACTTTGGGTCTGTGAAATTGAATTACTAAAAACTATTAAAGTACTTGTTTTTCACATCAACGTCCAATATTTCCCTTTCCCTTCATTTGTTAGTTTATTTTGCACGGAGTTGGTTTTACTGTTGATAATAACGGCAAACTTAGGACTTTTATGAGCCATGGTAAAGAAAAAGGTTAACCAAATGAGCCATTTGTAAGCAGAGGCTGTGTTTTTCTCTGCCACAAAGCATTGCAAAGCTCTTCCATCACTGGGCCTGCCCATGAATACCGAACAACAGTTGGTTATAGCAGTTGTTGTTGACTTGCAGAGCTATGCTGCAGTTGGTCAACTCCTGTTCTCTGTGTCAGGGCATGACAGCAGACAGACAACATATGTGTTGGCTATAAAGTTTGTAAAACACCCCACTAAGCAAATGTGTCAAAGAGTGGCTCAGCAGGGTCAGATGGGTGACGCAATCTGTGCAAATGCTGACAGGTGGGATGGTAAACTGGGCGTAACTGCAAGAGATTACAGAGACTTTCACTGGGCTGGGCCGGACACTCTTTTCCTGTGTGATGTGAAACTCTTTGCAACTACTACTTACTGTACATATGTCACCTCTGTGAACAGGAGTGAGGCAGGAGAAAAAATCTCTAAATGTTTCTGAGATGATCAATTATTGGAATAACTATATAATGGCAGTTGTATGTGTCATTTCTGGGAATAAACAAGACAGCGTTACTCCTTTTTTCTTTGCTTATGAATAGGCAGAATATTTCCAACATTATTTCCAGACATTAAACATAATAAAGGATGGTGTATGCATGCCTCAGTACAATGTTAGTGTATTATATCATTATGCAATATGAGGTTTGTATGTACTATCTCAAAAACAAAACAATTACTCCAAATAACATCCCGTGTCCCAGATATGTGATCATTTAAATAAACGTATCCAAGGCATTTCCAAAAATTCCTGGGTGCACTTCCAGACAGAACCAAACATCTAACTGCAGTGATGTACGAGAACTGGCCTCTGAGTGAACAGCTTTAAGGATCAGTTCAGTCTGTCAGAATTCATTTAAGATTTTTCATCTGCATCTAAGACATCTAGACATCAAGACATCTGAAAACTGGATTTTTATTGAACTGACAAAATTACATCTATGATGATTCTCCAAAGGCAACAAGCCACAAAGCTCTGGACGATTTCACGTTTGATGTGATAATCATTTTAGAATCTAATGCATCTACAATGTACTGTAACCTACTTTTCAGTGTGTGTCCGTCTGTGGGCTGTATCCACCCATCAGAGCTCCAAGGGGCAGCTATCGGCAGCTGTTGTTTGGGCAGCCCCAAGCACAATCTCACCATTGTACATGACGTGCAGCTGGCACCATGTCGGAATGCCTGCACACAATGAATCAATCAAAGCCCCTCCTAAGTGGACCAGACCTGGGCAGTGATACGGGCAGATCCGTGGCAGCTGTAACATGGCTCCTCAGCGCCATAATCCTTTTACTGGGTTCTGCTTTCACTGCAGCCTGACCGTTTGGAACCAAGTTGATCACACTAAACCCCCTCCTTTGTAATTCAATGCCTTTAAAAGTTAGGTAGCAAAATCACGTTGCATGATGTATCAAATTTATAGTCTAGACGTGTGAAACGGGCTGTTAAAGGGGTTCCAGTAAAATGCACTATATAAGTTTCACATACTACAAAATAGCAAGTTTTACCAGAGTTGTTCACATTTGTCCTTGGCTCCTTCACCTGGACCTCAGTTACAGTAGATTTAGGGCAGTCATATGAACCTCAGATGAAGGCTATTTTGTTCTCCAAGCCAGGCAAGCTGCCCAAGAGCACATTCTTATTTATTGACACCATTGAACGGGAAGTAGTGCTTGCAAGATGAAGGACTTTTCTTTATATCAAACCCAAATAGATACCTAAGAACTTAATTTGACCACGGTTTTACACTGGAATGAGGTTATTAGGCTTATTTAGTGGTTAAATACACTGGCCTTGCACCAGACAAGTTGGGTTCCAGGGTCAGTAAGCTTCTACCATGCTGAAGTGTTTTTGAACAACTTGACGCTAAAACACTGTGATCTCCACGGATGCTTCTAGGAACAGACCATGCTCTGTAAATTCTTCATGAATAGCTGCCATGCAAGTAGCCAACACAGATTAACAAATTATTAAGTGCATTGCCCAAGTGCACCTCAACCAGACCAAATGGATGATGCGGTCACATTATCTGACCAATAATACAAGGGTAGGGATCATATTCTTAAAAACATTTCTGGCACAAGTCTGTGATGGCCTGCTGACCTCTTCGGCAATTCAAACTGTGTGACAGCGCCATCTAGTGCTGCAATTATGTTATTGTGTGTGACAGACATTGTCACGTGGCTTATAACTATATACAATGGGTATTGAGGTTTCCTCAGATTGCTAAATTATTTTTTTTTACTAACTTAGTCTGCTAAAACACTGGTTCCCAACCCTTTTCCAACCCCTTAAAATGGAGCGATATCAACTTGTGACTCCTCATTACAGAAAAGGGCCTCAATGTGGATGTGAATTATAAGCAGTCCAAACTAAAAAAACATTTTTCCTTCTCAAAAACTCAGAGATTTGGGAAGTGCAAGCAAAAATAGACAGAAATAATGGAAAATAAGGATAACTTTGTGGATAATCTCAGATTTATATTAGGCCCCCATGGGGGGTCTGGACCCCCAAGTTAGGAACCACTGATGTAGAGAAAACCTTCAGCTACGTCAGATGTCTTCAAGTACTCTTGCACACAATTTAATTATTCTTCAATAGTAAAGCAGCAAATCTTTACATTGGTGAACCTGGAAACATGAAATGTTTTACATAAACACAATGCTTTAAACGATTATCAAAATAGTTGCCAGTTGAATTTCTGTCAATCAACTAATATAGCCTACCAGCTGTACTTGTATAAACTGTTGTGTAGATTAGTTTAATAACAAAACATATATTTTTTAATTCTTCATGTTTTGTGCGTAAAAATATTTGTGAAGTAACTAGTAACTGAAGCTGTCAGATAAATGTAGTACAGTACAGTATCTCCCCCTGAAATGCCTGAAATGTAGTGGAACAGAAGTACAAAGTACAAGTAAAGTACTTGAGTGAACGTACGAATTCTTGACACAGGGCCCAGGGTCACCTATCAGGTTAATCGAGAAATTCAGCTTGAAAACAGGTAACGTATGGTTAACATTGTTAACTTTAACTCGGGCAATGTAAAGAATCTCTCGATGAAAAACGTGTAAACATCAAAAGTTACCTGTATTTTAAGCCAACAATGCTATGAGTAATAAACAGCAGTTTTGGTTAAAAAAAATTAGAATTCTGTCAGTGTGAAAATTAAGTTTTCTCATCTCACGAACCGACAGGTGGTGCTGGAGGACGTTTTTCTTAACACATCACGAGGGAGTTGGTAGGGGCACCAGTCAGTGGTTAGCACTGTCTAAACATCAGTTACAACCGTATCGACCTGAAGGTAGATGCATTTTATTCCTCCGTTCATATTATTGTCTGCTAATTAACCACTTTGTAACTTTGCCAAGGTTGGAAATAAACGCCGCTGTGTTACCGGTTTATTGTATTCAGTTCACGTTAGCTAGCTAACAGCTAAATCAGGTAAGTTAGCTTCTAGTGATTAGCTTTAGCCTAGCTAGCAACAGCTTCTCCTCCTGGACAGTCTGTTGTCAAACAGCTGGATACAGGGACGTTGTTTACGGTACACGGTTGTTGTTAAAGTTATTGTTGTGACATAAGCGGCCCTGGCGGTTAGTCGCTGCACTCACAGGCGTCTGTTATTCCTGTATGATCGCTAACGTCAGCTAGCTAGTGTTTGAGGCGTTGACTGTATTGTAACGTTAGTAACGGTGTTACAGCTCAATGTCAAGGCGTCTAGATTAGCTTTATCAGCCAACGATCTGTGCGTACACAATGTACATGGCCAATCGAGACATGTGTACTAGTAAACATCGATGTTCTTGTGTGTGTCTGCAAAGCCACTGTGGTAGTTGTCAGTGTCAGTGCTAGTCATCTGATATCAACAATATCCCGTTCAGTGGATCAGGTGGGTGTAGAAGCAGCTTTCCACTCGGCTCAGCTCTCAAGAAAATGTCCCTGTTCTCAAAATATACGTGAGAAAGTCTCAAGTTTTGATTAAAAGCTCTTAATTTCTGCAGGTTTTCTACAGCAAAGAGAGGGAAACATTTCCTTCACATTGTAACTGTTCTGAGGAGTCACATTACCCCTGGTGGGATCTTACTGTGTACATGGCAGGTTTTACAGCATGCTCCAACACAGTGACCAAGTCGTAGCCCGAAACATCACATTTGCCTTAGATCTGGCATGCGTTGCTCCTTAGAGATATAAGGGCTTTAAATAGAAAGGTCTATGCTAAATGTGGTCTTCTGGGGGTTTATTTTTAAGAGCAAACAAAGGTTGGAGGTCAGTGAGAAAGTGAGTCATTGAGACAGAATAAGCACATTAGGTTTAGCATGAGGCAGGTTCACTTGTTTTTCAGAAGTTGCAGGGTTCTTCTGCAAGGCATACAGGGAGTGAGTGAATATTAACCTTCTCATTTTTACTTTTTTCACTTAATGAGTTTTGTTATTTGGAGATGGAAACTGCCTCTGGAAGTACTGAATAACTGCAAACTGCCAATAAACAAAGAACTGCAGAGCTTTTTTATACATGCTATGTTTTTATCAAACTCTATTGATTTGCATGACCATCCATAATCATGGTAACCCAAATGTCAATAGACAGTTTCACAGCTGCTCTCTGTTCAACAGAAGGACACTGTTGTTAAAAGATAACTGAAACAGTTTTATGTGTAATGATACTGATATAATGGTCTATTGCCCAACAGGGGTGCGTATTTATTTACATGCTTCACTGAGAGTATTTAAAACTTTTTTTAGTGCAGTGGGAGGCTACAGGGACACGAGTGAACAGAAAGACAGAGGAGGGGTAGGTGTAGGTCTAATCACTTCTTAAAATACTCTCCTAGCTTAGATAATACGGGGGCTTTTGAGGCTTGTGAGCCTGTCAGCAACAGCAAAGCTGAGCAACTCTTTGCCTATGGGGACAAACAGTTTCCTTTTGTGCTCTTCTCGATTGCCCCTCCCTAGTTTGCCTCTCTGCTCTCCTAAGCATAGTGCCGCTCCTCTCATTGTTGTGATCACAGGTTTCAATGGTGTTGGCTTGATGGGATCCAAGCAGGCATCAAAGTGATGGTCTAAGGACTCGCAGTCAGAGGTGCTTGCGCGTGGAATGTTGCGCTGGTCGGTGCACCTAGAAGGAGGGCCGCGGAGAGTCAACCATGCTGCTGTGGCGGTGGGGCACAAGGTGTACTCCTTTGGAGGCTACTGCTCCGGGGAGGACTACGAGACACTTCGTCAGATTGATGTGCATGTCTTCAACACAGGTAGGTGGTAAATATACTGTATATTGGTGGATCCCATTGGTCATGGATTTTGTGGGAAATCTTGAAATGTAAATTCATCTGTTTCTCCAGCAACTGAGAAATCGGTTGTCTGCAGTTTTATGACCTCAAAAGCATTAGTAAATTTAAAAAAATACATTTCTTAGTTCTCAAGAGCCCTCCCAATGTGTCGATGAAAAGCGGTGGACAAACTGGAACCCCAGTATATATATATTTGTTTAAAATGGTCTGAATTCATACTTACCTACGTTTGTCTTTGTACACAAATTATTTGTATCCTAAATAGGTGAATATACATCCTCCTTTTATGTCCCATGTTTCATCTGTAATGAAGCAGGAACATGTATTTGTATTTCAAATTATAGAGTAAGGATAAGAGAGTGTTTCAGAGTTTTTTGAACCTTCACCACTTTAACGGTAAGTCTTTACAGCTGGCAGTTAAAACCCAGGCTGCGGTTTCTGAAATTTTCTGTTGTTTTTCGGTGCTATCTTACAAACACAGGTGTTTTCTTTAAATGCGCTGCTCTAAATTTGATAAAACCCCGCCCGTTTCTGCCTTCTAACCCATCTTAAATATGTACTTTTTTCCTCTGTGTGGCCAGCCACCTGCTTTTAGGGTCTTGTAACTTCTTAAAGTAGCTTGAACCTATGTACTGGTGTCGTACCATGAAAAAGATCTGTGGAACCAAAGCGTGATAAAGATAGCTTTAGCTGATTGAAATGGAAACGAGACCACCTCGACTATTGTTTCAGTATTTTGTGTTGTCACTTGTATTGTGCTCCTTTTCTTTGATGTCTGTTTTACAGCCTGTTGTCTTTTAAATTATTTAGACTTTTTTCCTTTACTTGCTTGTCTTATCAGACACTTTACTTTTCACCTTCTGTTTTGAGACTTTTAAAAGTAGTAAAAAAAAATTAACTTATAAATAAGCAGTTTGGATTTCATCCAGATGTTTCACACTAAGCTGTATCTTGTCATAGTAGTGTTTCAAATGTAAATCTATTGCAAATGTATCTCCCAGTAGTTGTATTGATTGCTATTGTGGCTTTAAATATTTTAAAAAATATCTTTGCAGTATGTTGCGGATATAGTTACTTTGGTACTGAGCCTTTTTTTGTACATAGACAGTATTTTTCTTATACTTTTTTTCCGACAAAATGTTCCTATGGTTAATTTATAAAACATAAGCAAGCCTAAAACCACATGTAATAAACAAGTTAATTTTCCACTATGTACCAAATTAATATACCTTTCTTGACTGTTTTGTACTTCAGTGTCTTTGCGCTGGATGAAGTTGCCTCCAGTGAGGACAGGAGGACATGAACGTGCACGTGAAGTGCCATATATGCGTTATGGCCACACAGCTGTGCTGCTGGATGATACTATCTACCTCTGGGGTGGGCGTAATGACACAGAGGGGGCTTGCAATGTGCTTTATGCCTTTGATATCAGTAAGTAGACCTGCATCTTACTCACGTTGTTAAGTGATAGTTTCAGGCTCTATTTCCTTTGATATGCATTGTTTGATGTTAAAGTCGTGATCGCAAAAGGGAGAGAAAACTGTTTGTATGACAGGCAGCTGTGACACCTGCTTATATGTGTGGTGGTTTTCCATTGCATGTGACCCAGGTGTTATGCCAATATTGTAATGATTATGAGAATGAGGGGTTAGGTCCCTTGTAAAAGTGCATAGAGTTAAAACAAACTGTTCCTGCTTCATAGACACCCACAGATGGTTCACACCCAAGATTTCGGGGACTGTTCCAGGAGCAAGGGATGGCCACTCGGCCTGCGTCCTGAGGAAGGCAATGTATATATTTGGAGGATATGAGCAGCTGGTGAGTCTTTATCACTCTTCACTGTTGGACTTGCTCTCTGAAAATTAAAACAGGATTTAATTAATCGTTTCTGCTGTGTTTTAGGCTGACTGCTTCTCCAATGACATCCACAGGCTGGACACCACCTCCATGGTTTGGTCATTAATTAATGCCAGAGTGAGTATCAAAAGCACCATTTCTTATTTCTTCAGAAATAAAAACTGTTTTATTTTATTTTTTAGTTCTTCCTTTACACATTATGTTGTACATTGAAGCCTCTAGTCCAAATAACAGATACAAAGCACTCTAAAAGAAACACAAAGCTAAAATGGACTGGCTACATGCGGTTACATTCAAAACGCTGTTGGAAATGAACAAACCATTGGTTATTACTGGGTTTGGCAGTAGTAGTAGTACACGAATGCTCAGTGGTCAGATTGGCTAGATACAAAGGCACTGCAATGTAATGCAGCTCCCTGGTAGATGGCCAAGTACAAAAAGCTTCACAGAGGATTATATACACTCCCCTTTTGTGAAATGCCATTTGTGTTTCTATGTAGTGAACCATGCTCATGTGATAAACTCTTGTAAAATATATTTTAAGCATAGACACCAGTCCCTAGGGAGAACTAGGGACCAGTGTAGGAACAACTAATTTTAGTTCCTAACTGATAACATTTTGTAATTAAGAAGATTGTGATGCTTACAGATTAATTGTGCATGTGACTGTATAAAACATTTTTTTCTGCAGGTTCTCAGACCTGCATTGCTTTTGGACAACAAAACTACCTGCTGTGCTTTAACTCAAAACCTGTTTTCTGTAAAAATAGCTTTTTTCCTGAAGTGTGGTATTCTGTGAAGTCTTGTTTTTCCAGCACAGGGATTTTAAATGTTTTTGTAAAGCTTGTCATTTTTAATCTGAACACTATTTGTATCATTCATACATCTGTTTTCTCTGACTGCTCTATTTCTTTTGCAAGTTAAAGAGCGTGCTCATCTGCACAAGATTTGTGGAAAACAATGACAACACATTCTGGAAAGGAGGGCATGTGAAAGGCTTTACCGTGGCTATAAGCCAGCTAAATGCAAAGGGAGTAGAGGCTTGCCTTTGTTAGACACAGTTTCATCCAGTTGGAACCGATCACATCCCACTTTTGTATATTCCTTTTTATTCATGGATCTCTACCACATATACTATCAGCTGCATTATTATTATGCCATTGTTTAGGACTAATACTACAACTACTAACTTTTATACAATGTCCCTAATACTGTATTTCCTTTGAATGGTTTATGATGCCTAAAAAGTGGTTTGGATTTTGTGTACCTTTGTAGTTGTTAACTTGCTCCACTAGATGGCACTGTATACCTAAAGTTGCTAGTTAAGAAGCCTCTGCCAGTGTGAAGATAAAGCTTTATACTGTAGTGACAAGTGGCCTTATCTCATTAACACAACAATATCCAAGGTTATGTTGAAAGTTTGGAGACGTCGGAGAGCTTTGGACTAAGACTAGTTCACACTGTGTACTTACCTCAGTATGTAGGTTACAGCCAGCGTCCTTGCTATCTTTATGTTCTCTCTCTCCACTGAAACTTAGAGAGTGTAAAAGCATAAACAGTCACAGGATCATCTGCTTGTCTTCTCCTCACAGGGCACTCCAGCACGCTGGAGGGATTTCCATTCAGCCACCATCATTGGGACAAAGATGTTTGTGTTTGGAGGGCGAGCAGACCGCTTTGGTCCCTTTCACTCCAACAACGAGATCTACTGCAACAAGATTAAAGTGTTCGACACAGACACCAACTGCTGGCTGAGCACCCCTTCAATACAGCCATTGCCAGAGGGACGCAGGAGTCATTCTGCCTGTAAGACACAAACACACATCAAATCAATATGATGAATATGTTTGTGTTCATCACTTTTAATAGTTACATTGTGGTTTAGTTGACCAGTATGCTAAATCATTTTTATTAAATAAGATACAAATTTAAGCGGTAATTCGTCTATAGATTAGAATTACGAGTCACAACAGCTCAATATGAGAATTTTGTCACAACAAGACAATATGAGAGTAACAATAAGTGACAGCCTTGTTTGTTTGGGGGCTGTAGATGTGCACTTTTCTGAATAAACTCTGGGTGCTTCTCATCCTTGTATCCTAGCAAGGTTAATGATCTGCCACTTGTCATTAAACTAACATAAGCTTCTAATAATGTGACATTATGACGAAAAACTTAAACTTGTGGAATCAATTTCAAAATTTCATTTACGTACAACTGCAGTCATTTTCCAATGTGACCTTTCCCTGTTTTATTCTTAAGCATGGTTCATTTCTTTGTTGTTTGTGTAGAGGGAGTATAAACAGTGTTATTCATTCTGCATTTAAGATTGCATTTGTTTGCTTGCATCGTCTGATAAAAGAAATCCAGCTGATTTAATTGGTTCACACGGTTTGGATTGGATAATTATATGTTTTTCTTTCTGTGTTTAGTTTCCTACAATGGAGAGCTGTATATATTTGGAGGATATAATGCCCGTCTGGACCGGCACTTCAATGACCTCTGGAAATTCAATCCAGGTGATTTACTGTTTGTCAGATTGGGAAAACGTCTTATGTTGCTATAAAACACTGCTGCTAATTGTGGCATAGTCATTTTTGTCTTGACTTGCATTGAAGACTCTATAAAGGAAATACAGCAGTGACAGTGCTACCTAGTGTTGACCCACTTTCCCCATCATTTGTCTGTAGAGTCATGTAGACGATCCTCTCCTCCCTTATTGATTCATTGTTAGTCTCGTGAGAGTGGCTGGCTGCTCCCTGTTCATTATGCCAAGTGTGAAACAGATGTCTTTTTGCCAGAAACACACAGATGCAAAACAGACAATAATTCAGTCTCTGGGGTCTTTGTCTGCTCATACAAATGTTGCCAGATTAATTCTCAAGTTAGTTTGAAGTGTTTTCCAGAAAAAAACATCTGCTCTTGTTGCAAACAAAGCATTGTTGTCGTAGCTAAAGCAACACACCCAGGGTTCATA
>JAPMOB010197959.1:0-16785 GCA_029875015.1 Lepomis gibbosus
CTTCATGTGCATGTAAAGGCACATATTTTATAAAATAGTGAAAAGAGGACAACAATATCATTTTCAAGAGAATGTAGTGTGAACTTTGTTGAAATGTTAACAAATTAGAGTTAAGAATGCTTAGTTTGATATGGTCACTAAGCACTAATGTGACATCTTGATAAAATAACTCATGGATGTTTGTCTACAGGACAATAGTGTGGGACAAAAACAACATTAGCCCTCAGGGTCTACAAGACGTCGCTGCTGCTTTGGAGAAGTAAGTATGAAGCAGTCTGTGAAGGTAATATTTATTTCGGACAGAGTCAAAGAAGCTGTTGTTTCATGCAATAAGCTCTGGCCTAAATTTGTACTAGTATCTCGGTATAAGTCATATTAATTCTCTTTTTTTTATCTCCCCTTCAGGAACTATACCATTCGTTTCATGCCTGTTCCCATCATGGATGCTGCGCAGGCGCTGAAGGCGAGCCCAGAGAAGACGGAGGACGCCTTACTAAAGGTTGTTTTTGGTTTTTTACATATGTCAATAGTCAATAGAGGGTCAATAGAGATTTTTGCAGTTTTTAAAAAGAGTACCCAATAGCCTCCACTGGATTGTTTTAAGAGTATTCAAATGGTCTTTGATATCTAATTTCGGAAAGTAATTTTGTGTTTGGTGATGCAGATGGAGCAGTACCTGCTGAGGAACCATGAGACACGTAAATACCTCCAGGAGCAGGCGTACAGGCTGCAGCAGGGAATAGTCACCACCACCACACAACAGGCAGGCACAGCAACACACAAACACAGATTTAATAAATATAGTACTTTTCACTGACCGATCTCTAACCTCTCTGTGATCCAGATGATGGACATTATGTGTGTGAAGGTGCAGGACCACCTGAACTCTTTGAGGTTCACAGAGATCAACTCAGTCCAGGAGGACATGAAGGTGGCGCAGAACCTCATGAAAGATGCCAGGAACTCCAAGACAGTAAGAAGGCCTGCCTCTTTTGCATATATTTGAACACTAATGACAACCCTGTGTAACGCCTGCAGTGGCCTTACAATAATATTTTTACATGTTTGCTAATTAAAGGAGAATTAAACTAACCCATCCTCTTCCACTAAAACATTTAAAATTCAACTTGAGTTGAAGCTAAATAGAGATTATTCCACAAAAATGCCTGGGATATAAAACAGTCTTTCCCATAATCTCTGTACCTTCAGCTTCTCCCCAACCTGTACCACCTGAGGGGAGGGGGGTCTTTGGGAACATATGTTGGCGCCATTCAGGAAAAACTAGAGTCGATGGCTGGAGAGGTGTCCAGAGTGATGGATGAACAGCTGCAGGTACTGAAGTGAACTCACTGAGATGCTGTTTTTACGTACTCTAACAGCAAAATGCAGTCTTCTGAGCGTAAAGTTTGAACTGTACTACCAACACGTCCTCCCCAGACAATGCTGGTGTCCATGGTGGACTCTGCTGAGGGTCTGTGTCCTCACATAATGAAGAGGAGCAGCCTTCGCCAAGAGCTGCTGAACGCTGGAGCTGGGAGAATGAGCATTCCTCGCAGCTTCGTCACCAACACGCTGCTGGAGCAGTCCGGGGTCGACATCATCAACAAGATCAGGTCTGATATACATGATTCCTCCCAAAGGATTCAGCAGCATGTTTTGTTATCTTAACTTCAGCTATGGGCAAGTTCAGTTTATACCAGAGGTCTTGGTATTTTAGTGGTTTATGTATTAGAACTTTATGGTAACTATTTAAAAGATAGACCCACCCACAAAAGTAAATAATAGACCTGAATCAGAGTGGGTCTAAAGGAAATGGGACCCAGTGAAGAATCATTAATTGAACTTGTCTTGTGTTTGCAACAGAACTGAGTCTTGAAAAGTGGTTGCTAGTGTTGTAGTACTCCAGACCAGTCTTAAGACCACTTTTTGATGGTCTTGGTCTCGTCTCAGACTCAACTGAGTTTGTACTCAGTCTTGTCTCGGTCTCGGATATTGAAGACTTGGGATTTTATTTTAAGACCATAACTTTGGGAATATCAATAAATTGCTTCTGAATCGTCTGATTAATTGTTAACATCCGAATTTTGACTGGATGTAAAATGCATTGCTTCAAGTGTAACCAATAACCCTAATTAAAAATGTGTTTCAACTGGCAACCCTCTCCACGAGTGTAAGCATAGAAAAGGAGTGTTGTGAAAAAATATGCTTACGTTGATTTCAGCCCTCAGTGTTTGTATGTGCGTGTTTTAGGCCTAGTACACACATACACGGGTATTTTCATAACCAGAGTTTCTCCTCTGTTTTAAAAAAATCTCTACATGAAAACGCAAAAACACGCTATCAAGCGCTGTCAAGAGCATTCCAAACCACCAGGTGGCAATTTGACCCTAACCATAAAGCCATGCCGGCCAATCAGAGCTTAATAAAATCATAAACAAAGCAGGCAGTGGTGCGCACTCTGTCGTCTGTTGTCTAGAAGACAACACTGCAACTGGCGTTTCTTAAAATCTTCACCCTGGCAGGGGTTTTTGAAAATGTTTGGTGGTGATGGTATAGTGGATAAGACACATGCCTTTGGTGTGAGAGACCCAGGTTTGAATCCACTGTGAAACACCAGATTGTCCCTGAGCAAGACACTTAACCCCTAGTTGCTCCAGAGACGTGTGACCTCTGACATATATAGCAATTGTAAGTGACTTTGGTTTAAAGCGTTTGCTAAATGAATAAATGTAGATGTTTCCGTGACCTGATACTGACTTTCTCTGAGGACGAACTGCAAAACTGCATAGAAAAAAATCACGGTTCTGTTGACGGGTCTTAATGGGAAAGGAACTTTAAGATCAATTTTAGAAGTACCTATGATCTTGTTCCACATTTTATTGTGTCATGTAATGAGGAACTGGTCTTGGTCTTGACTCAGTCTCGCTCTTCCTCTTGGTCTCCTATCAACAGCCCCTAAAAGTCGTGGTCTTGGTCTCGATAAACTCTGGTCTTGGTGCACACCCAAGTGCAATTGCTGCATTCACACCTACCCAAACAAACCGCACCAAGGGGGAAAACAAACTCTAGCTTTTATATCACCAGACCCAGTATCAGTGATTTTTTTTTATGGTCCAACTAACTAAACATGCGTTTGTGTTTACACAGACCTGATCTTTGCAACGTGCAAGCTGTGATTTTGTCACTTATTCTCCATCTTTAATCACTAATCTGAACTAAGTTTGATGTTATTTCTGTTTAGTTGACCTTGAGTTGTTACGATCTTGCTTTATAAGTGCTTTATAAATAAATCTGCGTAAGCATGCAAGAGCCCTGACGTGCACATTTGGGAGCAACAATCAACATTGTGCTGCCATCATCTGGGATTTTACTGTAAGCATTGAATGTGAGTGGCTTTTGTGAAACGGGCTTCAGTCCAACAGCAGATGTCAGGACCTGGGTATGAGATGTGGTTTGGTTATGGTCGGGTCCTACTGTGGATCAGCCTGTAATTTGCGCTGAACATTGAGCCCATTATTTGGACAGTCTGGTAACACGTCATCTTGGTCAGTTGGAGATTTTGAAAACTAACTGTAACTTTCTGATCTGTGTTGTGTCTTATTTGTGTGTTTTGTCTTCCCTCTCTGTGAAACAGTGAAGTGAAGCTGAGCATGGCATCGCTTCTGTCTGATCGCATCGTGGACGAGATCCTGGAGTCTCTGTCCAGATCCCAGCATACTCTGGTTAGTGTCCTCTCTTCTTGTCTGTCTGTCTTTTTGTCTGTTTTTTTCTGTCCACTCATCCCTCCCTCCTTCCTCCTCCTTACTCCAGGCCGACCATCTGATCAAGAAGCCTCAGCCCCTGCTGCGTCAGGACCACCCGCCTGAGACAGAGGTTCTGGATGAGATTGTTCTGCAACCGGAGAACCACAACCAGGAACAGAAGCAAAGCCATGACTGGGACCAGAAACATGAGCTGGAGGATATGGACACCTGCATGGTTGGAAAACACAAAACAACACAAACTCTTTAGACCAGTTTCTGCATATCAGCCTGTACAGACAAAGACATTGTTTCAGCAGACGATTTGAGCGGAAATCCTTAGAAGCACTATAGAGATATTTTTAAAGTCTGCTGTATAACCAACACATCTCATCCTGCCATCCAGGATTTTTACTTTTTCAGAAAATTTGACAAAAAAAGGGTTTTCCTTCTTCTTTTTAGATGAATCCTAAATCCAAGAGGAAGAGTATTCTGGTCAGGATGCTGCGGCCCGTCTCTGTGGCATTTGGTGAGTGAAAATCTAAAAGCGTTATAAAGTTACTTCAGGTGGCAAATACTTTAAGAACTATACACACAGTAAGAACACTGCGCTTTTTCATGTCCTGCTCAAATTTGCATTGTGGTGTCTGTTACACGTAAGTTTCCTTCCTCTCTGCTGTTTTATACAGCTTTATAGCGGTGGATATTCTTATGTCAAATTTGACGTGGCATTTTGTTCTTCCTCTGTAAACACAGTGTCTAACGAGACAAACAATATTTTTATATGTACAAAGTCAAAAATGTCAGTGTACAGTCCACACTGTATATTCAAGTGGTCTCATCAGACTCCCTACCATTTATAAAAAAGCAGTTCCCTGTGCAGAAATTGTTAATGTATGATATTTTATAATGTAGGATGAATGTGCAGAAACTGTTAAATTGAAGTTTTTGTGTTTTTTTTGAGGATTATTAATAATATGTCACGTCAGATTGTTCTACTACCGGGAATACACGGTGAACATCTAGGGGATTTAACTGATACTAACCCTTGTGGCTACATAGACAATACAATACAATGAGTGCCTTCGGTTGATAGCATCAAACAAACAATGCAGGCCGCACCTGAACCCCTGGTGAGTTTGACTCACCCCCAGTAGTGACACCTCCCTCATACTGGTGGAGCATGACCTGGCTTTCTCTGCTCTGTTATTACAGGCTCATATCAGATAAGAGACCTGCCTTCTTGATGTTCAATAAACTATCAATAGGACACGGACTACCTAACTGTGGCCTTGACAGGATAACTACAACTCACTTAGAAATCTTGTAGGTTAATTCTTGGCCGTTAACTTTCTCGCATGGCTTTACTTTCTGTTTGCCTAACAGAGCAGGAGTTTGACCTGGACAAGGCTCTGGAGGAGGTTCCTATCCACGTTGAGGACCCTCCCATTCCTCCATCTCCTTCACAGCCATTGGACAGAATGTCGGCCTACTACAGCGACCTCCCGCCTCCCCCTACTCCACTGGATCCACATACTGTCTGTTTGGGTGAGCTGCCGCCTGTGGAGCACAAGACACTGGAGAACTGCACCAAACACCGTCCAAAGCCACAGAAGAGGACAAAACCCAGCCGACCACATGTAGGTTTCCATCAGGGGGCAATGCAGAGTTAATTTAATTTGTTTGTTTGTTATGTGTTCAGCACAGATTTATCACTTGTTTATTCACAATCACTGTTAAATTTAGTGTGAAATAATGTATCATTGTTTAATTTGATCATTTTGGTTGTATTTCAGGGACCAAAATATATATATTTATAATAATAATACAATTTTAAAAAATATATGTATATATATATATGAAGTGAAGAAACCATCACTTTATTGTATCACAATAATACCTTTACATATCTGGATCAATACTGGCAGTCTTAACCTTGGTATTGTTGGGTAATAAATCAAAAGACAATTGTGGGTTATTCCACATTTCTAGAATCTACTGCGACCACTGACACTATGCTTTTAAAAAAACTTGCAATGATAGACGTGGTGCCGCTTACTTTGCTGCTGAGGTCGTTATAGCTCCCCCAGATAAGATTACTCGCTTAAATACCCTAAATGTAATTGTGTCTCCTCTCTCTGTCTCTGCCTCTGTTGTTTTTCAGCTGGAAGCGGCGCCAGAAGGGTCAGAGCAGAACAGCATCATGGGAAAGCTGGACGAGGGCTTAGAGGACTTCTTCTCCAAGAAAGTCATTAAACTCAGCTTCAGGTGAGGGTCAAGCTTTAAACAGAAACTATTGTTTACTGAAGGTTTTTTTCTTAAATGTTGATGTGCAATGTAAAAACACAGAATTTCTCAACAGTCAATTGACTTTTGTTTTCTAATTCTGTTTTTATTTTGGATCTTCTCTAGGCTTTCCTCTGTGAGAAGTCCATCCTCCAGCGTGCAGGAAGCAACAGATAAGAAACGTGAATCCAGGAAGAGCGGTTTCTTTAACCTTATCAAATCCCGGACGTCCCGCTCAGAGAAGAGCCACGGAGCCGCCTCCATCACTCCACCCCACCCCACCTCCTCCACCTCTACTCCACACCATTCATGTATTAGCCCAGTGACTGAGGAACCAACGCCGCCATCCCCGACTCCGCCTGTGAAAAACCCTGCCCCTGTGGTGGAGCCCCATCAGGAGCTCCAACGGGCTAAATCCTCAGACCACACGGAGTCTGACACGGAGGTCCCTCTGACTGCAGCTGAACCCGCTCAGGAGGAGAAGGAGAAGAAGAAAGTGGAGAAGGAGAATGTGGAGAAGAAGGAGAAACCTCACAATCCTCGCCATATTGGGGTTCCTGTGATGGGCATGGGCATGGACCTGCTGGCTGAGATGAAGGCCAGACAGGAGAGAATGGCTGTAAAGAAGGTGGGTGGAGCCCATGCATCAATATTTATGTTGGTACCAGTTTGACTTTATACAGCAGGATGAAAGCACATTTGTAACAATAGAAAAAAGGGTGCCTTTGTATTCTAGCAAGCCATAGTTGCTATTTTTCCTGGCATTGTGTCAGTTCCTTTTGCAACAGTGAAACATTTGGTGTAAGGGTGCAAACTTTCAGGTTAATATTTATATTTCATACAATGGATCTGCTTTATACTGTGATCCTGATATCTCGCTGTGGAGCTTTCTGGAAATTGACAAAGAATGATTGATAGGATCATATCAAGTAAAGTTTTACAGGGGAAGTCATGTAGTTCTTTGAGAGGCCACTACATCTCCCATCTCTTTGTATACATGAAGTTGAACTCTCTTTTGCATCCACTGATTTGAGATACATTCACTCTCTTCTTTGAACTGTAATCAGTTTAGCAGGTCATGCGCTGATGATAACTTTAACGCAAGTCAGAATAAAATGTAAAGTCTTTATTATAGTAAAAGCTTGTTGTTTGTCTGTTTTCAGTCTGCGTCACCGTCCGTGCAGGACAAGGTGGACGGTAACAAAGGTGAGTTTTTTTAATTACTATGTTACCTGTGCACCTATGTTGGATTTTGTATGTGTGTGTTTTGACTGACTTTGGCTCCACTTTACTACAATGTCAGATTTGGATTTAATATTTAACCCACAATAATTCCACTTCAGCAGTGTAATTACTAAATCAGTAATGTGTCTAAATTAGACCATGACTCCTCAACTGTCTCCGTCATTTTCCTGTAGTTAAGTCAGACGTCCATCCTGTTGCCCCAAGAGACGCTGATGAGCCCAAACCAGAGCCGACTCCCAGGTCGAAACTGCCCAGTGTCACCACCAAACCACCACCACCCCATCCCACCAAACTCCAGGTGGCGGCCCACACCTCTGGGCCCCTCACTCCTGCCAGTCCCACCAGTCCAAGGCCGAGCAGCACCCACGTCTTGGGTAGGTAGCAGTTCGTGGAGAAATTACAAAAGACTGGACATCAGTCTCAAAATATCTTTATTACCAAAAGTAGTAGCTTAGTTCCTATATATGTGTATTTTTATTGATAATCAATTCATTGTTTCATTGATCCCTGTTTCTCAGATGGCTCTGCAGAGGCTCCAGCAGGCAGCTTGTCTCCCAAAGCACCAGTTCCTGCTCTTCGCCTGACTAGGACGCTGTCAGAGCAGGAGAGAGGGAGCACCGGCAGCAACCCTGCAGGACCCCTGTCGCCACAGGACGGTTGGTATCTAAGGGTCACATCAAACACTATTGTAAAATAAAATACCAAGTAATCTAATGTTAAATGTATTAAAACAGACTGTAACTTACAGCAGCCACACCGTGTATCAAAATACACTAAGAATAGTAAAAATATTCCCATCTTCCTGTGATCACCTGGAAGAAGTTTAGTTTTAAAGTAACCAACAGTTTAATGTTTAACTAACAGTTTGGTCAAATCTGAAAAGCTTTATTTTTATTTTTTTCATGCACAACCACTGAAATCAGGAGGCAGGACGCAGCAAGCTAACAGTAACTGTGAAGGCTGCAACTGTTGCTTAACACTATTATAGATGTACCTTACATTCACTTTAATCCTTTAAGTGATTCTTATCCAAAAGAGGATTTTGCATTATTTGACCCATTTTATATATACAACACTTTTCTGATCACAAAACAGTCTCGTCTGCCAAAGGACCACTTCCTGCTGTCCGCCTGACGAGGGCGCTGTCAGAGCAAGGGAGAGAGAGCACCAGCAGCGGCCCTGCAGGACCCCCGTCGCCACATGACGGTTGGTATCTTGGTTTGACCTTTATTAACCAGGCATTAGTAGGAGGATTGGTAACAATAGTTTTATATTAGAAGAATTCTAATAAAGAACAAAAAACACGTTGACAGTAAAAATGATCAGATGGAGACTGATTGAATTGACACAAATGTTGTCCTGTCAGTTTTAGATAAAACTTGTACTTGAAGGATTTGGTTGTTTGCAGTATCGGCAGGGTAATGTTTCTAAAATATGTTAAATTTTGGGGCCCCCTGGTGGTCAAGTGGTTAAGATTCACACCACTAGTATAACAACACCAATTCTGGTTCGATTGTGGCAGGGAGCCTTTGTTGCATCTCTGCTGTCAACATCAAATAAAGGCCCAACGTTTTCAAATTAAGGCTTGATTTTGTTTATTTTGACCACAGTGATGAACATCATAACAACTAATTGATTAGTGTCCTGACGAAGGAACCCAGTCATATTTTTAATGTTTGTTACAGTTCCATCTAGAGTTTGTTTTAACATGTGACGTGTGTCATTGTGGTGCTGTACTTTAGTACTCAGTCATTCAATGCCTTCCGTAATTACAAGCTACTGATCCATTTCCTTTAGCAGTATATGCCAGAGCAGTTTTAGCATGCTTGATGATGATGATAAGATGATGGTAGGAAAATAACAAGAGAAGGAGTAGACTTGAAGCATCAGCATAAATCCCTCTGGTCTACTCTCAAGTCTTGGTTTTCGTTTTCTGTGTCAGTCCCAAGTTGCACTCTTGCAGAAAACTCTTGCACTGTCCAACTTGACCAAAAAATGTTTTGGTGCTAGACCTTCATCAGGCAAGTGGTGTTACATACTGAGAAGCCATCTTTTGTAGGAAGTGACTTTTTTTTGTCTACACCAATCTCTCTCTACCATTACATAACATTCATTCACATGTCCAGTACTAAAGATCGAGCTTAAGCTTACATGTGTCTCTCTCTAAGGTAACATTACTATATCGTTCTAGAGTGATCTATACTAGATGGATCTAGATTTAGAATGTGCTGGTGCTTTATACATCAATAGATAAATACAGGAAATAGCATAATACGACGTGTGAACATTCAAAAGACTATAATTTCATATTTCAGTAATTTACGTAACGATGAAATTTATTTTAAAAAGTATGGTAAGAGACCTTAAATGCTGCCTAAAAATCTCCACATTATTAAACAGGTGCAACAAACACATCAAGGCCTCAAAAATAAGGTGAATACAAATGGACACAATCATCAGGACACAATACTTTATTGGTCCTGATAATGTATGTGCATATTCGTACATATCCAGGACTATTTAGGGCTGGACAGGGAATCCCTACGGTGAACCTTAAGTAACAAAGCATATAAAGACAATAATTGGAAAAAAAATGTTCAGAATCACAAGAAAAGGTTATGTTTCTGTACCAACAACCAAAAATGGTTGTTGGCCGCCATCATTTTTGGGCGAATCAAATATATTCCGTCATTGATTAAAAAACAGTAAACACTGTTCGTGTCTGTAACAATATTAACACTAATATTGATTATTTCTTCTAATTTGCAGCATGCAAGCATTTTATTGAGAATGAAATGTCTCTGTAATATGTTTGTACTCTGTGTTTTATATTTATTTTTTTCTGTTTCACACATTTTACATGCAAATCACGTCCACAAAACAGTATAGGGCGAAAACTGAAAGAAATAATGCATCTGCAGAGTCTACAAACACTGAAAGGAGGACATTTAAACTAGTGAGAAGATTATAGCCTTGGTTGCTGGGATATTTCCCTCTTATAGGTTTTTTTTCTTAATGATGAAGGTTGCATGACTCAGTGCTCTGTGTTAGCCGGAGCATAGCTGAAAATACAACACTCAATTTAACAGGTGACAACTTGTTTAATGAATACTTCCAAGGCCATATTTGACGCCTCCACACGCCGCACACAGTGCATCTGAAGCAAAGGTCCTAGCCTGTACTTGACATGTCCAAGTGTCAGTGTGTGTGTGTGATTTTGTAGTTTTAACACTCGACTTGTGTAATTAACTCTTACAGGAACTCTGTATTTTTCCTTAAAACGGCATTTCTTCTGTATAATCAAAAAGACAAGTTGTCTTTTGTGGTTGTCGTGCGAGAAGATGTGTTTTGAAAATCAAAGAGACGAGAAGAAAAGGTCATTTACGCATTTTAAGAGTCTTTTATTAAACGCTCAATGCTGAGCTGCGACGATGTGTATTTGAGTTAACGAACTGTTAAGAAGGTCCTTTGCAGTAAGGCACTGCAGTTACATGGTCACATCTGCAAAAGAAAGGAAAAGTTTATTGTAAAACATTTTAAAAAACTTCGTTTTTCATGGCCTCTCTGGCTTAGTGTTTCATCCTACTTAACAGTTTTGAAAGTAAAAAACAAATAATACAAAATTGAAGATGAACATTGAAAAAAGACTGCAAAAAAAAGATATATCAAGAGTGTATTTCCAAACTGATTTGTATAAATTTGGCCAAAGTTTATCATTAAAAGTCAGAGGACCCAGTCCTTTAAACTAACGCACCTCATTTTAATAACCAAATTTATTCTCTCTCCTTCAGTCTGAAAGAGTAGGAATCATTCCTTCTTTTAGTACATAACTCATACATGTATAATCTATTTTAGCACCCAATATGCAACATTGCATGTTTTCTAATAGATGTATTGTTTTGTGTGATTTAGATTTATTACTTGCTGTCAGTCTCAGTTAATCCCAGGCCCACACAACGAAACAAATTACTCAGAGGAGGGAAACTGAGTGTGTTCTTAATAATGTTTTTCATTTTTCATTTAAATGCAGTTGAGTTGGATGGTGATGCGTTCGAGCCGCCCAGTGCAGATGCTGAACCTGGTGGCAGACAGTGGTCATCTCTAAAGAGATCAGCCAGTCCTCTTGCTGTGAAGGGGGACGACCGAGAGCGAACCAAGTCCCTCCCCGCCTACGGTTAGGCTAACCATAGTTTTGTCCATCTAATACGTCCTGTTCCAGTCTCTGCATGCCTCTCCATTTTCCTTCTTTCATAACATATATACTTTGGATGTAACAGTCTTCCAGTTACAGTTAGGTGGTAAAAACAGACTTTTGTTTACTGCAGGTTTCCTGTCTGGAATCTCCGCTAATGTTTCAGTTGAAGGCAACAGATCCTTCTTTAAAGGCGATGTACTTTAGTTAAACTTCATAAGAGCTGGTTTCAGCTTTCTGAGAATATTGTTAAAGTCTAAAACACTTTTAGACACTATTAAAGTGTCTTATGTGTCTAATAAAAAGTAGAAAATAACCCTCTTGTTTAAGTATGGATTACATATGGGCAAAGAGAGAGAGTCTACAACTGTCTAAATCTAAATTTACTTCTAGAGTCAGTTTATTTGAATCTTATTCTTTTTTTTGTTTGCTTAGTTTATGTGTGAGGGTTTAAGGGTTTAGGTGTGAGTTGTATACAGCATTAGTTTTCCTATTTTGTAGGTTCGTCTAGTTTTCCATTTCTAGATCAGACGTTAGTTTTGAGGTTCCTGTTGTCAGGATTTGAAGTGTTTATAGTTGAGTCCGATAACACTGTTCATGATTAACTTTTACTGTTGTTAGTGGGATGGTCTTTCAATAGTTTTCCTTTACTTTAATTTCCTAGTTAGACAAGAAAACATCTTTCATTGTTTTAGTCTACCCGTTTCCCTCATTGACTTTCTTCTTCTCTATTTTCACGCTCTTTCTCTCTCTCTCGCTCTCTTCAGTGAAACCTCTGGCAGAGACAGATCTCAGTCCAGCTGAGGAGAAGATTCCATCTCTGGCCGCTGATCTCAAGTCTGACAACAAATCCGAGGATGAGTCCGACGACGCTCCTTCCGTCTGATACCACCAAGATGTTTACAGTCTCTCAAATCCTTCTCCACTGTCCTCTACACCAGACGAGCTTTAAGGTCAATCACAGTGTAATTTCTTTCTTTTTTTCACCCACAATTCCTGGCAAGGCACATGTAAGTGGAGGGGATGCTGTTAAGTGTTATTCGCCTGTTATCAGTAGAGCTTTCTGACCTTGGATGAGTCCCAGCTGTTGGCCAAATGGACGCCAAAACAGCTCCATTACCGTCTCTGTCAACAGCTCTAATAGGACCATAGAGAGCAGACCAGATGGGTTTTATCTGGTGCAGAGACAATCTGGAGTTGATTAGATATCAAGGTCCAGCTATAAAAAGCTCAGTTAGTCCAAAGCACTGGTGAGAATGAGTCTGACCGTCTCAGTAGGTCCAGATTGAAGCAGTTTGATTTTACTGTATTCCTGTTCTGCAGGTGAACTGTAGCTGAGAAGTGACCTCTCCCAGCATCCCCTCTGGAGATATGACTCTAAATACAAACAAGTTCCGAAGTCTTTTTTCAAGTATTTTATTCATTCGCTCCTTGTCTTAAAAGTCCACAAATTTAAAAATGCCAAAGAGACTGAGGAACAAGAAAGTGTTACAAACCAAAGAGAGTTCAAGCTCTCGGCTGCTGTGGCCAGTGTGAACGTAAAGACTGATTCAAACTGAAACAAACGAGGCGAATCTTTGTTTTTACCAAAACTGTCTTTTAATGTTAATAATAATAATAATGTCTGTGACTGCTAATGATGGTGACCTTAAAACTTCTGAGGTTTTAATCCATTTCAAGGAAACACATGATGGAAAATGTTTCCTTGAGTGTGTATAAAAAAAATCCATATATTATAATAAGTCATATGTTTTAATTTTATTAAATATAAATCAGATATTTTTGTTGTTGTTGATATTGCTAGTCTGGGTTTTGCGGTTGTTTTTGTAACATACAAGTCATCTGCTTTTTCTGCAGCCTCCAACTACATATCAACCTAATATACTCATATACGTATGGTTGTAAGCTCTGCAAAAGGCCTTGAGTTAAGATTATTTTGTCAAACTACTATTTCCAAAATCAAGAATGGATTTTTATGCTCAAGAACACATTCTAGTTTCAGTTCTCCAGAAATTTCTTACACTGTAAAAAAAAAATCTTTAATCTGAATTCTCCTCTCAAAAACTCTTGAAACAACCAAACATTTTTCCTACAAATTCAGAATATTCCTCTTGTTCCTGTTGCAGATAATCTTAATTCAGGCCGTTGAAATGAGTCTTTTTACGTTTTTTGAAGACAGGATAAGATTGTTGTTACAAACTTCTTGATCATTAGAACTACTCAGTTTTTGAAATAAAGTAAAATCAAGATTTTTACAGTGTAGAATCAGAAATGCAGGTTTAAGGTTTTTCAGTTAAATGTCATGTTCTTGTCATTGTCATGTAAATACGGTTCATGTTAACATCCACATAACAGAAAAACTCCGATATATCCTCATCGGTGCCGCACAGTGCCAGGAAAGGCAAATAAAACAGCAAACGTCCTTTTAGACCAAATTTAATGGGTATGTTGCTTTATTGTCTGAGTACTGTATGGGGACATGACCGTGTGCCAGTCGTTAACATGGGAATCCTTCCCGTAGCTACAGTCCACCCGTGATGTGCACACTGCAGAAACCTCAGTGGGTGGAGACAAAAAGAAAGAGTTTCCTTTATGGCTCCACCCACTGAGATGTAACTTAATCAATTAAATTATTTCTTTGCAATAAAAATACTGTAGTTTTCTTTCCACACTTTTCAACACAAGTCAGTTTTCATTGCCTCAGATTCATATTTAACATCTAACTCACTGCTGCTGGATCCTCACCATTACACACGGCTTGTTACATACTGATTTCTAATAATCATGTACTGCTGCACTTACCCATGTTATATGTATCAGTGTAAATATGTAAATATGTACTAACATTCCTGTGTGTTTAGGTTCTGTTTATAAGATAAATGGGGTTTGTATCTGTTTTATATTGTATTACGATCAGCGAAACGTGCTGTTAAATCTGCATGGATTTCCATTTACGATACATGGTGATGGTTTTCATTTTACTGAGAAATATTTTTGTCATTCATTTTGAAAGCTTTTTAAAAAAATCTGTTATAAATAATGTTTTATATGTTAGTGGACCTACAAGCCTGGAAATGTGACAACAAGCTGTCAAATATTTCTGTATTTGTATGTTTATACCAATAAATACTGATTTACTGTTCAGACTCACTCTCTCTCTCTCTCTCTCCCCCTCCCCTCTTCATATACAAGCTGTTGAATCCCTCTTCAGTCTCATTTCGCTGAATTCAGGAGACGCCTGAAGGTGAAGTCAGAATTGATTTTAGTTCAGTGGATAACCGAGCGTCTCTCTCTCTGAGAACCTGCTGAACATCTCTGGAAGAACTTCTTCCCTTTGTTGTTTTCCTTTTGGTTTGTTGTCAAAGGATCTCTGGACTGGTCTTCAGCACCATGGACAGTGCCTTGGACAGCCTGGACGCTGCAGGTTTCTTACAGATCTGGCAAAATTTCGACATAGATGGTAAGAAGAGAAGAGTTTTAATGACTCTAATGTCAGTTTATTTAGTAGCTCCGCCATATAAAATGAGTAAATTATGTGATTTAATAAACCTATGAAGGTGTCACAAATGTACAAGAAGGTAATGAATATGAGTTCAGAGAGGATGCTTATATAACTGATTTCATGACATCAGTAGACAGCTACATCATCAATTTAAATGCAGCTTTATACATCATAGTAGAAACCTACACTGTAGGTCAACACTTCAAATTAACTTATCAACCCTATGTGCAACATTTCAGAGCTTTTTCCTACTTGATCCCGTGTCTCTGTAGAACACAAAATTATTTCACAGTTAATATTTAACAATGAAGAACTTCCAAAGCCGAAGATCTGGGGGAAAAATACGACTTGTAATAAAGAAGTACTGCCAGGCCTCATTTGATCATTTGCAATCCTGTAACTTTGTAGAATTAAAAAAAGCAGTAAATGTTCCATGTGAAGAGCAGGAACAGCTGCAGCTTCAGTGGTTTGGTGGTTCAATCCCTCAAATCAGCACGTCCTTAAATAAGACCCTGAATGTTGTTCCTAATGGCTGCTCTGTAAACAACCCCACCCCCTTTAAATAAATATTTAATCCTCTTAAGGAGGAATGTCTGTGGCATAAGTAAATATATTAGGTAGGAGCAAAAAAGTCTTTCCTCAGTCGACCAAACGACCGAACTTGTGCCCTGAAAGCTCTTTATTCTGCCCTACAGTGACTGTTAAGGGGTTTGATCATGATGATTTTAGCAGCCAGTCCTGCACATTTGCAAAATAAGGATAAACTGAGGAGATTAAGTGGTCGACAAAACAATCTCACCACAAGGTCAATAGCTGTTGTGAAGTTATTTGATAATATTACATGATCCCCCTCAGAAGTTGAAGTACTAAAGTCAAGGACTTCCAATTTTGTGACAAACTGTGATTTATGAAACGCTGAGATAAGTGGTGTGAGAGAGACAATCAAGTTCCTGTTATGTTCGGATAATTATCCCCTTTGGAGCCAGACACAAAGGTCAATGTTCGTGTTAATGTAATCAAGAGTAGAACAAGACGATTAATTAATCAACAGCGAATGTTTAAAAAAAAGGTTTACTTGAAGGTAACCAGTGGTGAAAAGTAACACTACATACATTTACTCAAGTACTGTATTCAATCCAGTTTTGAGTCTGCTATAATCCTGCTCCACTACATTTTAAAATAAAATATAATAAACAAATATAGAATGTTTTTTAATAGGTTAGGATAACAATTTGGGGGGATTCATAAGCTACCAAGCACATTATAAAGGAATTAAAATTATTTTTAACATTAAAGAAGGACATTCTGCAAAATGAGTATTTTTACTTTTGGTACTACTTTTCTGGTGCTAATACTTTTGCATGTCACTTGTAAAAATGTGAATGCAGTTACAATTACTTGTAACAGAGCATTTTCTGATACTTTAAGTAAAAGCTATGAGTGCTTCTTCCACCACTGACACTAACTGAGGCAATCAGTTAAAAACTACAGCTAGAGGGTTCATGCTGTTGCATGTTTGGTTGCTACTTTGCTAGCTTCACTTGCTAGCAAGAAGCAAAACATCTGGTGTAGGATAATGAAAGTTAAATTATTTTTTATTACTAGTTAAAAAAAATCACAGCTTGACTTATAAGCCTGACTATAATATTTGAATCCACACAAAGCGGCTTTTACTTCTTTATATTCTGGTAAGCCACAGTGTATTTGTCAAGATGCCTGGTTGTGTTTTTAGATAACGGTTACATCGAAGGAAAGGAGCTGGATGCCTTCTTTCAACACATGCTGGGAAAATTTGGGATGAAGGTAAAGAGAGCTTCTCA
>JAPMOB010197961.1:0-25216 GCA_029875015.1 Lepomis gibbosus
ACACACACACACACACAGAGCATAATCTAATAACACACTGACACAAATGTATATACCACATGTTAAGATACTCTCAAAGAGAAATACACAGTTTAAAATGCAGACCCTGAAACTTACATGGACACAAAAATGCATCACATCAATATAATACACGCCAATTCAAACATACACATGCACACAAGAATGTAGAGACACACGCACACAGCACACAGTACCATAGGGAAACAGACTTTCCCTCCAGGATTTAATTCTCTTGTTTACTGTAACCTCAGTTAAAAAGTGATTGGACAAATGATGGCTGTTGCAGCTTTGAAAGATGAAGCATAACAATTAATTGTCGGTGGAGCGTGCTTGATGTGTCAGCTGTGATGTTAGTCCTCTTCTTGGAAAGCAAGTCAATTCTCAGTGGGTCAGTTTTCCCTTTTGTTGTGTATATTGAGCTTATATAGAAGAAGTTAGAACATCATTCTGTCTCTGAAAAGTGGATCACAGCAATCAGCACAGGTAGCATCAGAAAAATATCTCCTGTAAAAGTAGTCTTATTATCGTTGTGATTGGCCGCAGCGGGCAGCCGGACAACCTGCTGATGAAAAAGAATGGAGCATTTAGCAGCTAAAGCAGATAGAGATTTTTCTCAGGTGATGATGGAGAGCAAAACAGAACTATAAAGCATCGGCCAAATGAAAGCTTTTGTTCTTCTGTGTCTGGTGTGTCTGGTACTTGTTTGCCAGATCAACTTTATAAGGTGATACAGGTTAAATGCTGTGTTTACAGTGTGTTGCGCTGCCACCAAGTGGCCAAAAAAAACAATGAGTGCAGATTAAATGATGCCTGGGAACAAGGGTTTAAAAATATTGAGGAAGTTTTCTGCTGAATGCTGCTATAAATAGCATTCATAGCTTTCTAAGTGTAAAAGGGGAATTTATGAAACCACATGACAGAGGTGTGAATTCTGCAGCTATAGCATTTTTTAAAAGTCAGCCAAACATTACCCCCCATGGGTTTCTCGCAGTCGCTGCAGCATAAACAAACTGTACGAACTAGTATCATCAGTTGGCTGCATATGCATATACTAAATCAACTGCTTCGTAAGACAGTTTTTCTACTTTTCCTGTCTCCTCATGCCTCTTAAAAAAACAGCCTATCAGCAGGTTTGGAAAATATTGTGATAAAAGCACAATTAAGCCCTCTGACTGGGAAACCCTTATGCGTTTCTTGGAAGCCACTCATTCCATAACGATGCAATAGCACTTATAGAGCTACGTGATGATAATTACCCCTCACATTGACAGTGTTGCTGCCTGTGCCTGCATGATAGTGTATTAACGGAAGAAGGTGAGAGAGAAATCCACGAGAGATTCGAAATGTCTTACTACATCCAGACGCAGACCTGTTTAATAACAGTAGCTAGACTACATTGCTACCATAGAGGCACATTTTCTTTGTCTGGAGTGCCACGGGTCATGGAGTTTTGGATTGTCTCGGGATTTTTAAATGTTTCTTTGAGACATAAAAAATCAGGAAATGTAACACAGTTTGCTGGACATTTCAGAAATGTTTCACTTGGGTCTCCTCACAAAAGAATGTCAGGATGTATTTTCTACTTAGGCACTCATTGTCTCAGATTTGTACTTCCACTGCAAGCTCAGATATACTGGGAAAGACTCTGATTACCCCCTCAGACTTCCCCTGACCTAGAAAACCAGGAAGAAGTAAAACATTTGTAGATAATGAACACATTTTGGTTTAGTGAGCAAAGGAAAAAGAAAATCTGCATGGAATTCACATTGAAATGAACACATTATGTTCAAGTAGATTAATTTAGCTAATTTAGAAACTGATTCAATCCACAGTATATCCCTTTTATTATTGGTGTTACGGCCCTCAAGCTTGGCTGAGTATGTTTTCTGTGTGTGGACCTTTTCTGTCAAACTGTGGTGAAATTCTGCTGTTTGACATTTTTGTCTTTTTTTTAACATTGTCCTTGTTGAAACCAGTATACTGTGTGTATATATAAAAAAGGTACCACATTAAATCTGATATCTACCTGCCTACAGGAATATTGCATCTCAAATTCAACCTCAAGTGCTAAACTCCTTCTAAATCCTGGCTGCGTTTCTTTTTAAATTCTATAATTTCTTTGCATATATCACACTTGAGCCACACTATTGTTCATCCATGTCAAAGTAATAAATTTTTCTAGCAATTAAGGCCATTTCAGTGAATCATGCGTTATTTTGTGTTGCTGAGAGCTAGCAGGATAAGTCTGTTTAAACATGATACATACGTTCTTTGTATTGATAAATCCCCAATACAGGTCTAGTTTCACTACATAACTACCAAACATGTTAGAGTCCCTGTCTCTTCTTTTACATCTGGGGCAAACTTTTCAAATACTGTTAACTTGCTGCCATCAGTGTGTGACTGCATGTGTGAATGAGGGGCAAATTGTGATATAAGTGTTTAAAATTAGGATAATATTAAAATGTAGAGGCTTGCTATAGCTGTTATAAGAACTATAGTAATCTTTTTCTCTTTCTTCTGCTCCTCCCTCGCCCTTTTTCCTCACTTCAGATCCTGTGTGGCAGGGAGATCCCTCGCTGGGTCAACCGCCTGGCCTACTTCAGCTCCTGTGTGCCATTCCTCCAGAGCTGCCTGCCCAAAGAGTGGCTGACCCCGGCTGCCTTACAGTCCAGCGTCAGCCAGGAGCTCCATGGAGGAGGAGAGCTGGAGGAGGCAGAGGACGCCGCTGCCACTGCCTCCCTAGCATCCATGTCGCCCTGCTCGCCATCTTCCTCCTCCAGCCCACCCTCTTTTCCTCGTCATTCCCGCCACCAGCCCCGCCGGTAGAAGCTGCAAGGTCTGCTGGGAAACTTTGGGCTGGGCTTGTAGGACCGTCGGGTAACAGAATACCTGCAGCAGCTGATGAATGCAGCTACAGCTAAAGTGCTGTCAGACTGTCCTCAGGCAAGGTACAGAACAGCTACCTGCTGGTAGGAATGTCAGCCAAATCTCTACAGTGATCCAGAGCAGTGGGAGTAGAAGGGTTTTCCCTCTCAGGGGGAAGGAACTCCTGCTGCTGACAAAGGCATGATGATGGATTCGAACTTCACATCCAAAATCCAAACTATTTTCCCTTAAGTCTCTTTCATTATTTTACCAGCCAACTTGTAGTGCACAGTGGAAGCAAGGCCGGTTGTTTATCCATAGTGTTTGATCATTTAGGAAAAGTTAACAGCCACATCCATTTTAAAAGCTGTTAGTTGGTGGATGGTGCTAATCCCTAGTTTTTATATTGAAACCTGTAACAGAAGAAATACAGAAAAAGAAGTGTGAGTTTTTAACCATGAGCCAAAGCTAAAGGAGGTGACCTTTAACAACCCGATATGACAGATTCAATGTTTAGATGTTTTGAAAATTATTTGACCATCTAACAAGCTCAAATCTAGACCTCTAGAGGCCACCCAATTATTACAAGGATAAGAGATTTGTTTTCTTGTGAAATACGGGGATAGATTTACCTCTTCAAGCCTCTAAAAATCATTCAAATAAAACAACCCAAGAAGGAAAAGTCACTGTTTGGATGCAGTTTGTTGAAATGCGCACAACTCATGTTGCCACGACCATGACCGGTGATGAAGGGTCACATATAGACATTGCTTACTGGCGTAATGGCATGACATTATCACTGGAAATACAGCTTTTGGGCACGCCTCCTCCATGATGACCATGGTGAGTTGAGTGGTGGGGGTGTGCGGAAAGTTTAAATTTGTTGTACCTTGACCTGAGCTGACCTTTTGTGGGTGCAGCCAATCGTTGTTGATTGAAAAGATGGATGAGAAACAAATGAAAAATGATGTTCTCATAGTGGAATATCAGAATGTAGATGTAGCTACCAGGCCTGTTACAAAAACACATTCTGATTCTCAGAAAGGCATCAATCTGCTGCTAACAGCGTTAGCATATTTAATACTGCACCAGCAGGAGTTCTGGAGTGTTAAAAACTGTGCAAACCCATTTTTTTCTGCTGTATTGTAAAAACACTTTAAATGGTATTTTCATATTGAACATCCAAACAATCTGAGCTTTGTTTTGGAGAATCTAGAGGACGTTTGTCTCAACACTTTAGTAGTTTCGACCCACATGAAGACACTGAATCCTAAACATAGTTTAAAATTACCATTAGCCAAGCTCTGGTATAATTTCTGTGGCTGGTAAATGTTTCCACTGCCGCCAACTGTAGTTAAGATGTCCTAAATAAATGGCTGGTAAAATTTTGAAAGCATCAGGAGGAGTTTGGAATCTATACACTTTGCATCAACGTGTTGCATCAGGACCTCAGTCATTTAGTATTTTCTTTTCCTCACAAAGCAAGCTGGATAGACTTAAGCCAGAACTACAATCAGCCTCACTTTCCTCAAATGCCACATAGACACGTAGCCAGCGCCAGTGTCTAAATGGGGGAAGTCTTTAACACAACTTGGACGGGTTCAGTTCCAAGTAATCTTTGCTTCCCAAGTCCCTTTTTATGTCAAATCTGTATCTGCAGTTGTCGGTTATCTGTAGCAGCTCTTAAAATCCTGCCTGCCCGTTGTGGAATAACCTCAAAATTCATTAACCCAATGAAGCTGATTTAAACCTCAGCTTGTAATGTAATAATTACAAAATAGCAATTTCACCAAGACTGTAAAATTGTTTTGTTTTCAGAATTTTTAATTTCAGAATTAGGTTGTAGGGCAGGCAAGACTTTTTGTTACCAGAAGGTTCTGGGTTTAAACCTCAGAGTAAAAGAGAAAACGCCTTCTCAGTAGCAACTGCCAAGGTGCCTTTGAGCAAGGTACTTAACCCACAAGTGCTCTAGCGGCCAGCAGTAGAAGACTGCGGTGATACTGGACTGCTCCCAGTTGTAAGTTGTAAAGCAAATTATTTAATTGTTACCCGAAGGATTACGTTTAGTTTACAATAAGGATGTGTCATCAGCCTATATCGGTTTGTGATCTACGTAAATGGCTGAAGAAGAAGGGCACTTGAAGTAAAAGGAAAGGAATTTGAGGAAGAGAGTGTTTTTAAATGGAAACTGAAACCATCTTTAACTGACCTGCTGTCAGGCTGCACTCCTGTAATTTTCTTCACATCTGTCTCCAGTTAGGGATGACGCACATTGGTGTTAATTAAGAGCATCACAAACACCTTCTGTCTGGAAAAACTCACTTGATTATTTAACTCAGACAAGTCCTTAAACTTCTTAATCATCCTAAAAAATGTTTAAAGTACAAGAAGATGCTGCGTTTTCCCAAATAATGAGCACCTCATTTTAAAGTCTATATATGCCGTCTACATTAACATGTATGCTGCATAATGTGTCTTGTCCCAAACAAGAGCCATGGATGTGTTGAAAACATGTTTCTCAATTGATTTTTACCTGTTTTGTTTCAAGGCTGAGGACTGGACTACAAGCAGGAAACCTGTTTTTTTTTTGTTTTTTTTAGTCTTTTAATGTATTTATATGACATATGGACTCTGGCCTTTTTGTCTGTTTTGTTTATGTTTGATAAACTCAGGACTCCAAAAGGCTTTGTAATATAATAATCCTTTTAACTTTTTTATCCCACGTTTTATGTTTGCATCATTGTTGCTTTTTTTCTAATGCAGTAGTCACTCCGTAGAGGTTTTCAAGAACGCACTGCGGCAGTGCAGTTTTATATTCCTGTCTTTGATTAAAAAAAAGAGCTTCTGTTTACAACCTGGATGTTTATATGCGAGCCTGTGCTGCTCTTTGTTTTCCTGTCTGTGCATGAATGTGTGCGTGTTTGTGTGTGTGCGCACTTGTATTATAAATGGTTAGTATCAACAAGCTGCCATCTGGGCCACATTTCCCTACATCAAACACAACAGATACTCTGCCAAAGAGATCCACCTGAACAAATGTAGCAGTGTCTCTCTTCAAGAGAGTGGATTTCTTTAAAGCAAGTAAACAATTTGTCCTCAAGCTAAATGTAGGACATTTTTCAGTGACATTATTTTGGTGCAGTGGCAGATCATTTTGCAGATCTCAACAAACAAAACAGAAGCAGTGTTAAAAGCAAGACATTTCTCATGAAACCAGCATTATGTGATTTGGAGTGAAAGGTTTCAACTAAGTGTATTGTAAAATATATTTTAATGTTCCTTTTTACATTTTACTAAGTCTAAGGAAAAGTAAACTTTATTTTAAATGAACAGACTCAGTCTGACTCGCACACACACACACAGTGCTCATGTCGGTGCCCTCTGCTGGCTGTTATTTGTACTGTTACTTGTCTGTGGTGGTGCACAGACGCTGAGGTTTCCCTGAACCATCACAGCTTCTGATAGTTTTCTGCTGGTATCTGATAATTGTAATATTTATTGAAAAATAAACATTATCTCATCAAACACTAATCATCCACCAGCTAAATTAGACTGACCAATAATTGTAGCCTTCCACTGAAAAATGCTGAGAGAGAAAATTGTTACTTGTTCATATCTTAACATTTAAAGTACCACAAATCATCATTACTGAGGCCAAAGATACCTATAACTTCCCAAATCATTTCTCTTTTTTTGTTAACAGCCACTGACTAGTCATCACGGACTAGTCATTACATGTGTCCAACCTTTTAAATGAATGTCTTATTTTGGGATGAAACCATTGTTTGAGTAAAGGTTATTTCATTATAATAGTAAATGTCCTGTCAAAAGATCCTTTGTGGGACATTTGTGTGAGCTATGAATGTCGACTGGGAAACCTCAGCCATTCATACCCCACAAAAACTGACTTCAGCTGTTTCACAGTGAACTTTCACAGAGCCTTCAGAGTACCAGACCCGATTTGTACCCTGTTGTAAAGTTATTAAAGGAAAGTATACAATCTGTGACTGCTTTGATACATTTGTTTATTGGTTATGCTATGCTATTACAGCTGGGATTGGCTCCAGACCCCCGCGAACCTGTATGCAGGATAAGTGATGGATGGATGGTTATGCTACTCTACCTTTAGTCCCATAATAATACCTTGGATAATTGTTTATTTCTCTCACATTCTTGTAGAGATTTACATGAAATAATAGATACAATTAAATATAAAGCTATAGGGTCAAGCGAAGGTTAGCTTAGCAAAAGGCTTGCCTAATATCTCCTATAAAGCTACAAAAACTTAAGTGTAAAGATCAGTGAGAGGTTTGGTGCCAAGAAGTAGTCCAGGGTTGTGTCTGAAATCATTCCCTTTATTATAGACAATAGTGAGATGTAAATCAAGATTTCAGACACTCATCATACATACTGAAAACGTACTGAAAAAGAAAAGGATTAGTATAAATGAATGACAAGTTGGTTAAACTTAATCAGGTCTCTAAAATTTACAGTATTTCATGTGAAGTTGGTTATCAGTTGGTGTCTTGGGTGAAGCTGAGTCCGCCACCAGGTGGAGACAAATACCCATCAATTAAAGACATCTGTGACGTCTCACTGATATTGAAACACAACATACAAGTCAGGAGTGTTAAACTAGTGGTGGTCTTTATGACTCTTAGTATTAGCTTTTCGGGTAGTAGTTTTATCAGATTATAAAGATCATATAAAGAACAACATAAAACAAAAATTTTTGAACACCGTCATAAATTCATTTTCTGTACTATAAAAATTAAGAAAAGCTCTGTGCTTTTTTTCATTCAAATTTTAAGATACAGAAGTTAATAAATTGATTTGATCCATCAACATTGTAAGAAAAATATCATGGTCAAGGCACAGTAATTTTAGAGCATAAGAGTTTCAGTAGAATAAACACAAATTTAAATGTTGTCCGGTCAGCAGTTGCCAAACATTGAAACAATTATGAGTTAGAAGCATTTGGAGATGCCCCCTCTTGGACTACTGTTGTCTGGGAACAAACTTGAGTTTTACTGGCTTTTTTGGCTGGGACATCCAGTTAAATTCCAAAGGAATCTAAAGGAAGAAATGAATATAAAATCAGGGACATGACAACAGAGTGGTCAGTCTGACTGTGTGCCTTACGGTGTGTGGAGTGTTGCTCTTACCATGGTGTCCTTGCATGTTTCTAAAGTGTAGCTCTGCAGAAGACGGACAAGAACTATTTTCAGGACAAGGACAGCGTAGCGCATCCCGATGCAGTTACGAGGACCAAGTCCAAACGGCATGTACGCATACGGGTTCACCACCTCACCACTGTCTTTGCTGAACCTGCACATACATCAACAAATACTCTTGAGATCATTTCTAATATTTTGTTTTTAGCAGTACATGCAGTGCCTGCACATTTGGCTGACAAGCCTTTTTCCCGGCTGTCCTGATGCTTGGCTCTTGAGATAGTCATGAATAATGTTCCATATGGGTAGTGTCACAAGCACTCTGAGCAGCAAACATGCTGATTTCTTCATCAGCATGAATGTCACCAAAGTTGTTCTAGTGATGAACAACACAGTGAACAAAGCCAGAGTACTCATCCACATAAACATAAACAGAAAGGGTTTCCTTTAACTTTTCCATACTGCATACAACAGACACACTAAATGTAAGAAATGTACACTAAATGTAGTGGCATTCTTTGGATAGCTTGTATATTATGTGGTGAATAAGCCAAAATGCACTTACAGCAAGACTGTCACTTTTGAAAGATGATTTAAAAGTTGAGTCTATAAGCAATAAAATGCATTCTTGCTCTTGTGAGTACACTTGTTGCATCTTTTCTACTTGTGCTACTGTTACTAAACTATATAATAAACTAATACAAAATTTTAGCATTTAACATTATCCTATAATGTCACTTGTGGCCACTGTTTACATTTTGTCAGTTGCTGTTTATGAGGTCATGAATGAACATTTATTTTAAGCCAACATGGACAAGAAATGTCTACTAAAAATGAAAATATACAATTGCATGACCACTGTGCAACTCCGTCTATAATAGAAGACTGTGATATGATATATGATAGATATGAAAGGTCCTGAACAGCTACTGAGTGGACCTTGTGGTGAGATTTTGTCAAAAGTTAAATAGTCAAGAGCAATATGCCACATTTATGTAATTACATTTTCTTGAGGAGGAAGAGAAGGTTCCATCTCATTTACCTCTCAGGTTTGAAAAGCTCAGGTGAGCTCCAAAAGCGTGGGTCCTTGTGTAACATGTGCACAGGAACCCCAACCACCGTTCCTTCCGGGATGGTGAGGCCGTGGACCTGGACTGTTTTTTTGCACATTCGCTCAAGCCGAGGCGCAGTGGGAAGCAAACGCTGTGACTCACAAAGAACCTGGTCCAGGTACTGCAGACCGACAACACCCTCGTATGAAACAGGAGCCTAAGGGCAAAAAGTAAAGTGGGCATCAAACACACACAATGAACAGAAAAAGATTAGAACAATATGTCAGCTGTTAAAAAGTCAGTCATAAATGTCAACATCACATGCAGAATTACGGTACATCTCTTGGTAGGCTGGCATCGATTTCTTCCTGCAAAGTCTGCATTGCTTCAGGGTTGGTGGCCAGATTGTAAAGGACGTAAGTGAGAGTGGTACTGGTGGTGTCATAGCCACCAAAAACGAAAATCAGGGCCTGGGTAAGTATCTCGTGATCAGTCAAACCTACAACAAAATGAAGCGCAAGCCAGAAAACTACTTTCACAAACTGAGACATTTGAACACATACAGTGTATAATGATTTTTAAGATTTATAATCTGAGATGATCAAAGCCAACCTCAAAATGATCAGTAAGGCTGAAGAAAGATATTCAGTTCTATTTTGTAACTATCTTGTTTTCCAGTGAAGAAGGATGCCCTAATGAATAGTTTCATGTATTTCTCCTGAGCTTAATGACTTGATGAAGGTGAAGAACAAAGAACAGAACAGATTTTGAGAGTAGACCTTTTTACTCTTAGTTTTACCTTGACTTTTACTAATTACTACTGAGGTGAAAACATACCTTTACTCGGCTGATCTTGTTCACTCTTTATCTCCGATTCTGGTATCTCGTTCTGAATCATCACCTGCAGGAAGTCTGCTCGAATCTAGATCAGCACAGAGAGCATTCAACATGGGCGCAAATTGCACACAACTGGCTTAAAATGTGCTAAGTAATATTGATTTGAATGAGAGAGATAACAGCAGAAATAATGTAGCAAGTATATTGTAAGAGGCGCCTTTTTCACCACACTGTACCTCAGAGTTTAAAGGAATCATTTGACATTTCAGGAAATACACTTATAAACTATCTTGCCAAGAGTTTAATGAGTTGACCAGTGACCAAGTTGTGTTTTATGACAGAGTTAGGCTAGCGTTTGTATGCTAAGCTAAGCCAACAGACGACTGGCTTTCAGTGTACAGTCGTGAGAGCGGTAATGATCTTCTCTGTTAATTCTTGGCAAGAAAGTGAATAACCATATTTCCCAAAATGGGAATCATTCTCTTCAATTTTTTTTCCCCTGGGTGCAGATGAAGCGCTTACAGATTCCTCTGCATGATGCTGGTCTTTAAATCTCTTGATGACGTTGTAGAAATATTCCATACTGAGTCTGGGCATTATGTCAATATGCAGAAGCTTCAACAGACGATCACATGAGGGACATATCACTGAAAGGAGACCAAAGGTTTTATTAAAATTTGCATACTAGTGATCCCATGATGCTCATATAATCAAATGATCGCTGCCTATTACAGAAGTGAAAGCAGTTCATACATAGTAAAATCAAAGGCCACATTTTCATGTTTAGAATGTTCTTCAGATGAACAATAAGTGGATCATCTGGGTTGTTTATGGAGTCTGCCTCAACACCGAAAGACGCACTTGTCACAACATCCAAACTGTAAGGTGAGACAAATCTACAACAGAAACAAAGAGGTGGTTTTCATTTAGGAACTACATGATTTAAGTGCTACCATGTTCATTTATTTTACAACAAACATTGTAATGGCATGCTGCCATATAACAGATTAATGACATACTGTTTGACATCGACGGGTTCATCTTGAATTTGTCCAAGTTTTTCAACAAGTCGATCTGCATAGTGAGCAATGATGGGAAAAACCTTCAACAAAGAAGAGTGTGGTGTTGATAATATACTGTACATATTTATTTCTATCACTGATGCCAACTTCTCTCTGTGCTTCTATATAGACTAATATACATATATGTACGTGTAGACACACTTTAGACATATATGTAGACATACTACAGATCATGTATTTGCATTGCTGCACTAGGTCATAGGAAGCAGAATACAGAAGTGGTTAGTGAGCTCAGATTTGATACAAACCTGTTTCATTCGTCCGCTGGTGAAGCATGGTGATAAAGTGCTCCGAATTCTTTTCCACCTTTCATCTTTCACCGCTATAATCCCATCATCCAGAGGTCCAGAAATAATGTTATTCTATGAACATGGGTACAGAAAAGTTATACACCTCCAACATTTCTCCTTCCCACACCACACAACTTACTGTTTTCTGCTTCATTAATGTCACTTCTTGTAACACCAGTGTCTCTTTCTCTATGGAAAAGGTGACTCTGGTGGTCATAAAATCAAGTGTGTTTTCTGGCTCGGAAATGAATCATTACACTATACATAGGTTTAACTTCCTTTGGGTAGAACAGTTTTTTTCCTCTTGATTTGGATATTTATGGATCTACAACACACACCAATCCAGGGGATACCATGTTAATGTGTTGTATATTTGGTGTCTATGGTCATATACTGTATTGCTCACATGATGAAAAAGTGTAATGGAAATTTGAAAAACACAGAGATGAAGCCAACATGGGCGTTTGGTAAAGCATGGTGTACTGAAGAAAAGTTGGGCAGCGTGTTTTAATTTAGGGGAATTTTGTTACCTTTAGACAGAGCCAGGCAAGCTGTTTCCCCCTGTTTCCAGCCTTTGACCTAAGCTATGTTAGCCAGCTGCTGGCGATATTGTGGGTTCTTAATTGTATAGACATGACAGTGCTATCAATCTTCTCTAAGTCTTCCACCAGGAGGCAAAAAAGGTTACGATTCCTAACAGCTTCAGTGGAGCTGCTTAGTGGCCAGGTGCTCAGACTGTGGTTTTATTGGGCAGCTTCCAGGTGTGAACTGTGTAAGTGTGATGAGGGCTTTCCTGCAAATGGCAGATTGGCAGCTCTCAATGAATAAGTAAAGGTTAAATAAATAATCCTTGAAAAGTCTCTCTTGTTTTGTCAGCTTGATGGAAGGATGTTCCAGTAGGGGACCAGTACAAAAAATAAAGCTTCTGTCAGCAGTGTTACTTTGAGGTTCTACATATGAACACACACCAAACCTGGTGTTTAGTATGTATGTTTAGTATTTTTAGTATGATCATAGGTATCTGCAAATGTAAGTGTTTAGAAGCGTTTATGTTGCAACTATGATGCAGCCTCTGATATTTAGCCTGATATGTGCAGGCAGCAACTCCCTCAACACCAGTTTTATGAGATGCATTTAATAAATACAGAATTGTTTCGTTTTGCTCCACCTGCGATTTCTCCCTAAGTTTAGCTGTCAATCCACTATAGGGAGCCAAACGGGCCTAATTGAAATGACAAAATCAATCCTGACACAAGAGATTTCTTAATAGAAATGTCAAAATTCCTCGCTTTTCCCCCAGTTGGCAGAGGATCTGTGTGCAACCTGGTGTATTCCTCAACTATCAATCTCTGAGTCTCTGTGTAAACTACAGGATGTTTCTACAAATCCACACTTGAACGAGGCATTACTTAGCTGCCTCCTCTTTCTTCATGGCTAAGCACAAGAAGATATATGAACTTTAAAATGATTAAATACTCCTTGGCCTGATAGGGTGGATAACATAATTTTCTAAACCATATCAGCCTAAAAACAAACAGCTATTTGCATCAAATTTGGAAATGTCAAAAAGTATTTGGTTTACTTTATGTATTAAGGCTTTACCCTTGCAGAATCATAAACTCTGTGACATTTAACAGTTTTTTTTATGCATTTCATTTTCACTGAAGCAAACATAAAAATGATGTTGATGTGATTGTTGCTCGGGTCAAGTGTGTTCCCCTATGTCTGGAGAGTATTTGTAGACTGGGGCATCACTGTAGCACCACAATGCTTCATTCAGAATAGTACAGTATGTTGTGACACTTACCCTGCGGTTGGTAAACGCAGAGAAGCACTCCTTCACAAACACCGTTTTAATAATGTCAGGGTCTGTCACCATTAAAACTGGCAACCGTGCATCAAACAACCTGCACAGAAACATCACAGTGTATGAGCTTATTGATTGATAGCTTCTGACAAAACTGAGGTGAGAAATACTGAAAAAGAACAACAAAAAACATGAAACGTCCAGTAAATACTTTACTTGTTTGCCTACTGTAACTCAGCTCTTTATTTGCATAACTCAGTCCTCCCTAGTTTGTCGGTAATTGGCACAAAATGCAGGAGCAAGACTATCAACAAAGACTAGACTTGTGTCCCACATCGTCACAATTTTTGCCTCCCTTCATTAACTTCCTATAAAACACAGACGTGACTTCTAAATGTTACTAATAACGTACAAGGCCTTTCAGTTGTTGAGCTCCTGACCAAGATCCTTTTATCGGTTTTTCTGTTCCCACTTTTAATACAGAGTTTAACTTTTTTTAATCTTTGGAACATCCTTCCCTGGAAAATCAGATCTGCTGAATCTGTGGTTTGTTTTGAACTACTGCCTAAAGCTTATTTCTACAGGATATCATTTTTATAAACAAAGTTTGTCTTTAGTTTTGTTTATTTTGGTCGTGTGCCTGAGACATTTTTGTCTATGTATCATGCCTTTGTATGTGCGCAAAGATATTCACTTGTATAGGTGTATTTTATGTTAAAGAGGTGGTATTAAGCTCATTTTCAGGTTCAAAATCCTAATTAGGGGTTGTACCAGAATAAGTTTACATGGTTTAATTTTCAAAAAACACTATATTTTTCTCATACTGCACATTGCTGCAGTTCCTTTTTTCACCCTATGAGTTGTACGCTCCACTCTTGAGCTACAGAGTGATGCATCTTACAAACGAGCTGTTTTCAGTTCAGAGCAGAGCTTTCTGTGGGAGATAGGAACTCCCTTTGGGCTGGACTTTGGGGTTTTTCACTTTGCAAACCTGTTACATGTACAAAAAAGATACATGACTCAATAAAGGAGAGGGGGAATAGCCAAAAAGCATAATACCACAACTTTAAATAAGTTCCTAGTTTGTACTGGTACTCTTACGTAAGTAAAGGAGTACTTCTTCCACCACCTGTTACCTGTAGGAGCTGGGCTAGAAAGATGAAGATACAACTCACCCCCAGACATCCCCATACTTGGCTTGGCACTCAAGGTCAAAAGGAATCATTCCCTAAAAGGAATTTCATACAAACGTGTCTAAGTGTTAAAAGATAAAAGATTAAATAGCCACAGAACTTCCAACAGGTACACTTATAAAGTTTACAGGTACGTCAATCAGTTAGTGTCAGGAGGCATTGGTTGTCCTCATATTTAAGGACTTTTTAAACACCCTCATAGTTCTTAATTATCAAGTCAATCAACTCTACATATTATTGTCATATAAGATGAGTGTTTGTGTGTGTGCCTTACCTTTCTTATGTTTAGCATTGTTCCAATAAAAGGCAGAGGCCTTGGTCCGGGTATTCCCAGCTTTCTGAAGACCCTATACGGCAGAATGCCATACCTGAATTATAAATAAGAAATAGTTAGCTATACAGGTAACAGGTATCAATATTACAACAGTGTAATAACAACCCTGATTGTAGGACAATCTAATTCAACTAATTCAACAGTTAGCCTACAAAAACAAGTGTAGAAGCCACTTACAGTAATAGTATGGTGAAAAAAAGAGCCAGCAAAGTCCAGGTGGTTGCTGAAAACATTGTAAAGACAAACATTTTCAGCTGGTGCTGAGAGAGACAAACAACTGGAATGATGAGGAAGTGTGCTGGGAAGAAACCTTTAACTGCACTTCAGTGGGAGGAGCCCAGAGACTGAACGTAACACAGGAAGTACCACTGGGTCAGAGCCCTTTAAAGGGCTCTGCACTGGGTTATCTACCTTTTTTTTTTTTTATTGAGGTGAAAATTTACAATAGTATCTGGCATTGACAGAGATCACCAAATATAGAGCACATAGGCTTTAGGAATAAGAAAATAAATTAAAAGAAAAGAAAATATGTACATAATAGTACAAATAAAATACAAAAAATAACAGGATAAAGAAACTGTAGTAGTAGTAATAGTAGTAGTAGTAGTTATAGGGCTTCAGATAATTTTAAGGCATCAATAAAATCAAGAAGTTTCTTAGCTGTTTTCTTCTTCATGAACAACAGTGACTCGTAGTATAAAGCAAATTCTTTCTTGAAGACAGTAAAAGGAGGCTGTGTTTTCAAACATTTACATTTGTGGATGAAAAGTTTACCCAAGATAATTAAAGTGTTTAAAAGCAGTTCATAGTTTTTGTCCGTGATGTTATCTCTAGTGAAACTGGAGAGAGACTGAAGATAAGGTTCCAGCAAATCATAGGCTACATGTCGCACCATAATGTGTTACTGCAGGGCCGTTAACGGTTACTGTACTGCTGCGTTACATTTACCTCGGAAGTCGAGGTCGGAGCTGGGAATGACGTGACACCCGAGTTGACGGCGTTCCAGTTAGGCATCGAGGGCTTCAGTCTTTCTTACACTTCACTAGCAGTTAGATCAGAAAAGCACATTTCCCGACTTAAGGTTTAAATAAACTTAAGGTTAAATTATACTTAAACTATAAACTATAGCTTACAATAATTCCCGTTGTTCATAAACGTAGCCTAGTAAAAAAATTATGTCTTGACTTTTTTTTGTCATATTGTAATATTCTGCCTTTAATCTTAATATTTAAAGCCATGCTTCTTCTGTGATAATCTACAGCAATGTAAACATGCATGGTAAACCGTACTACGACTAGAAATAAAGAGGAAGACGTTGAATAAATTATTCAACAGGGACGGTGTTGTGCCATATATACTGAGAAAAGATGTGGATGCACCTGTTCAGTCGTTTAATGCATCCACCTCTTTTCAGTCCTTTTCAGAAACTTTGCTGTGCACATTGATCAAATGCGGTTATCGCCGTATTTTTGCTGATCATCTCAAGGAATGCTACTCCTACTAAGTGTAATAAAATATTGACGATATATCTTTATTAGTATATATATCGGATCATTTATCACCAGTGATGAAACCTGCAATGGATATTGTCGTTTTTAAACAGTACTTAGAGGTGAATGCAGAACATGTTTGAGCCTCCTCCTGCACCGTAGAATACCCGGAAATAGGATCGTTGGCCACCATCCGTCGCTACCACTCACGTTTCTCCAGTGCTCTTTATAAACTGTCAGATTCTGGGCGTTTTCTTCATGTTGTCGTCGGAAAGTGTGCTGCATTTGTTATAGTTAGAAGGTGAGGTAAGGAAGAACTATGCAGTTTACAAATGTGGATCTATTTTGAGTAGCAATCGATGCTTTTTAAGCTGCCCTTGGCGTGAAACATTAGGCTACAGCTAAGCTAGCTTCACACTGCGCACACTAACACTGTCCCTGTAATTTAGGGGTCATATTTTTACTTTGCGTGTAACGGGACCTCACTTAAGAAAGCGAAAATGAAGCTTCTGCGGGAGAGAGACGATATGATGTTGACACTTAATAATAGAAGTCATTAATACTTTATTTTGAGAGGCGTGGATTCAACTTTGTGATCATTTTGGAGGCTGCCGTTTGTTGCGTTGTTGCATTGTTTTGCGTTATACTTAGATGTGTTTATAATATTTTGTTCACCCAATTTATATGTGTAGGCTATATAAGAAACATATATGTGCGCTAATTAATAATACAATTGATATAGTTTCACTAAGGACAATGTTGTGATATTAAATTTAATGCAAGAAGTCAGTGTCTTACAATTTCCCCCAATACTAAATAAATCAGGATTTAAACAGTGCACTTTTTTTCCTTCTATTTGTTATTGTTGGTTATTTGTAGGGATCTGGCAAAATCGGCCAATAAACAAAACAAATGTCTGCGAGGCAGCCTTCTCTGTTTGGCTTCTGTTGAACGATGATCATGCTCATCCTATTTTTGTGAAGGTGCTGAAAAAGTTAGTTTCGAGCCTTAAATTTTCTCCATTACCATCTCTTTTCTAAATGATAACACGTTTCTCCTGAATTACAGCAAATCTAATCTAAAACCATAACAGGCTAGTGTTAAATATATCAAGCATAGAGTTAGTTCAGGCAGGTGACAAAGTCAGTCTCAGCTCACAATCCCAGCACCTCGGCTGACAGCTCAGCTGATTCCTCTCTTAGCATTCATTTGCAAATTCCATACAAGGCGCCTCTTTTAAGCTGCTACAGCCTGCCTGCCTTTGCTGCTTCCTCTGCAGGCAGCTTGTTACCCGCCACCACCCCAGTTCCTCCTTTCAGGCCATATCTGGTTAATCATCTCATTCTGTTAATACCTGCTCTGTTCTGTACCCGGGGGGTCTTTCCATGTTTGCTGTCTGCCTCTGTCTTTCTGTGTATCTACATGGATGGGCAAGGCGTGCTCTCAGATCCCAAACTTAACTTCCTGCGTTGCAAATATCAGTTTTTTTGATGAAAGTTGTTCTGACTTAACTATTGTTATACTGTAGAGAATTATGCAGTTGAATGACATAACTTCTGGCAAACTGCACCCCACTCTCCCGTAAACACCAGTCATGTTCTAAAATCTACAGCACAACCCAATGTATTTCTCTATTTCATTGATTAATTAAAATTCCATCTAAAAAACACATTACTAGATAAAATAATTCTGACTGTACACTGATTACACATGACTGTTCTTTGTTTTGATATCTGCAATATATATTAGCCATCTGCCGCACTGCTCTCTAAATATCGGCATCGGCCATTGAAAAACTCATATTGATCGCCCACTTCTTATTTGAATCAGTGGTGTTAATAAACATTCATGTTCAATTAATTAATTTCTTCATTTCATGAACTTCCATTTCCTCCATTCTTTCTTTTAATCCCCGAACACATTTCAGGCACAGACATTTTCCTGTGCGCATGATGGCTCACTGGCTTTAAACTTTAATGTGCCTGAGTCGTTATAGTTATTGTTCACACCTGTGTTTATAAGTCAAAATGTCTGCTATGAAAAAGTCTAAATTACTGACTATTGTCAATGCTTGCTAATTGTCTGACTTAAACTTACTTTAATATAATTATTTTAGTATCTACAGGTGTGTTTTCCATCTGTTACAGCTGTTTGTTAAAGCTAGGTAGAGAGACAGCTAGATTTTAAATAAATCTAGCCGGAGAAGTCCCACACCTTCCCTTCAGGCCTCCGTCCAAAAAAACAAAAAAACGAGCAGTGACTCCTTTCACATGTAGTGGTTTGATTCCATGTTCATAAAAAAACTTAATTGGAGCAGCCTTAAACAGTTTTTACTGTTACACTTTTGACTTTTTACACAATACCCTACCTAACTTTGGGGAGATAATGTTGTTGATGTGATGTCATTGTCATGCTCTGTTGTAAAATGATCACAATCCATGACACATCCGTGTGCCAAAGGCAACAATAAGTGACCTTATAAATGTAATGCACAATTCACAACCTCATGAATTAATGCTCCCTCTGAAATGCAGCCTAAGATTAGTGGTTTTCAGGCGTTTCCTGTCTTTTCAGTTCTCTGTAGGCTTTAGTATTTTATCTGCTGTATCTTATCTGACAAGTAGACTTGTGTGACACAGATTAATAAATGTGTCCTCTCTGGTTGCAGTAAACAGTAAATGTTAGAGGAATTTCAAGGGCATGTGGTAAAAGTCTTTTTAATATTAATATTTTTTTAATTTAGAAGGCCTATTCCTTCACACTGAGGGATTGGCTTCATTTCTCTTTAAGTGGCTTTATTTTAATTTGCAGGATTTATTATGGTACAGAGTTTTCTGAAAGCTGCTCCACATGATGATCCACCCACGCAGGTGTTTATTGATCACATCTCTTGTCAGAACTGTGCGGGGGCATGTACACAGTAATTAGACTGTATTTGATCAACATCTCCATAATTCTCCTGTTACTTTATTTGGACATTACTTATGCCTTTATCACTCTAAAGGGCAACGGTAATAAAATGTTTAGTAATCAACCAGGCGACATAAAACGTCTGTGTGGCTGTGCAGAGCCTTAAATAGCTCTTTTTCACCTGTCACATGTCACAACAGGCGAAGCACAGGTGGTGTAAATGATAAACGTAAGGATGGCTGAATTCCATTTAGCTGCTTCAGTATCAGGGTCCTGATGTGTTCACAACTTACTGAGACACTTGAATATAACAGAACCCTCACTAATGTTATTAATATCTCTGCTTTTCCTACCACTGAATGAGTCAAAAAAGTCAATGTCTGCTGTGGAAAGTGTGTGGATGATATGGTGATCTGACTATTGAACACGTATTTCTTATTTTGCCCTTTACAGAAATACTTTGCCACCATGTTTCTCACCCTCATGCTGTTGCGGAAAGGCATCCCCGGGAAACAGTGGATCGGGAAGTATCGCCGTCCACGACAGATCACGTGGCAGATGAAACGCAATACGCTGACGCATCTGGAGCGTGAGGCTGAGAACGAATACTGGATCAGCCGGCCGTACATGACCCCGGAGCAGGAGTACGGCCACGCTGCCGAGCGCAGAGCCCAGGCCTGGCTCAAGATCAAGGAGGCCAAATTCGCCAATTTTCCTGAACACAAGCACATCACAGATCACCTAAGTCATCTCAAAATCACCAAGACGTGGTCAAATTAATTCGAGCAGAGAAATGACATACAAAGACTGTCTGTAATGTGACAATATAACATGTCTGTGTGCAAGAAAGCTCTGTTACGTTATGTGTATTAATATGAAGCAGAATATTTTATGTCCTGTGTCATAAAATAACTGTAAACTGTTTTTGGTTCTGTCTCAGACTGAATCCACACTGCAACAGGGCTGTAATTGCTCCACATTCGGTGCAGCTCCTTCAGATAAAAAAAAAAAACTGTATAAAATTTTAAACCTGATGCGTGGGTCCTTACTTTAGCTCTCATTAACAAAATACACTTTCAAGTTGAGAAAACCAGGCTTCCCACTGAATAGAAAATCTCTATAATTAAGTGAACTGTTGAAGTGTGTTCCATGAGGAAAAGGTTGGAGGAATTATATAAACTGTCTGGGGAGGTTGGGACAAAATTATGTAATTGTATGAAAGGTTAATTTCACTAAAACACAGCAGAATACATTATACTGTTTTACATTTCATGTATTAAAGCGTTGTGACTGTCAGTAAGCCCAACTGTCGCTGAAATTAGTGTTTAATCCTTTTGAACCTTTGAAGTCAGAAAAAACGGGAAGAAATACATTTTTGAGGTTCATAAAAACATTCTCACTTTATTCATGAACTCCTAGAATGATTCTGTTTAATCTACTGTAATCAAGTAATATGTTTCTGTTTGATAAAATAGGCTTGGCTGTTGACATAATACCCGGTAGTCAGTGGCTGTCAGTTATGGTCATTGTGCAGGAATTTGACCCTCTATGAAACCTCTGTTTGTGTCTGTAATCTCCATGCAAAGATACTGTCAGTGACTTGTCTGATAACAGTTATTGCCATTACATACCCTTTATCATTCCAACATTAATATATCTACAGGAAGAGCCAGCAAGTGATCAGTGCCATAGTCTCCTGCACCTGACTCATAGAATTTTAACTATGGATCAAAGGACGTTAATAAAAAGCTGTTATGTGGGTGCACCATAAAACACGAAGCCAACACACAGTCAGTCCATAAATGGAGCTATGAACTGGGGCTGTTTTGTCTTTTATTGCCAACACTCTAAACCCCTCACCATTTAGCATTCAAAAGCAATAAAGTATAAAACATTTCATAATTGGTTTATAACACACTTTGATGTTGTAACCAGATATTGGACATTTTAAGTTTAAAATAGTATAACTGAGATTTCCTATATTTTACTTCCTTTTCTGTTTATACACAAGCCTTCACTTGTGGGTGCACACAGGAGGAGTTAGAGTTGTTGACAAAGTCATTGTGTGTACACTTGTGTGTGCTTACAACCACAATATAGTGTGAACCAACATGTGCAATACTAATAAGTTAACAAAGAACCGCATGGCTCATAAAATGGTGATATTCAGTGCATCTCTGAGCCCTGTTGGTTTCCATGATTCAGGTCCCTAGGTTCCAGATAAACCACACGTGTGTGAAACCTTTCCGACCCTTTTGCTGTCTGTTCAGTTTTGGTGAAAATGTTGTCACCAGAAGCATCCTTTGAGGTCAGTCTTAGTACGGGAGCTGCAGGGTTTAAAATAATTGAACAGGATTAATGAGCTGGTGAGGAAAATACCGTCTTTGAAAGGACCAATTTTACTACTGCAGGAGTTAAAGCGGGAAAAAACCATATGTCTCTATATTGCTGCTCTGTTGGGACACCCATTTCAAGAACCCTGCTTCTAAGCGATTAATCCATGAATAACTATAAGAACAATCCTCCTGGGTCGACTACAGGAAGCTTTGCCAACTGTTTTCTTCTCAATTTGGTTTCACACTCAAAACTGAAAGGAGTTGTTTAACACACTGTTTTAATGCTTAATATCAGCAGCCTGAACTCTTTAACATTTACAGTATATATACTTAAACACATAATGGAATAACCAACAAAAATAAAGGAGATGATGTTGTCGACAAGCAGAATAATAACAATTTGCAGGAAAAAGACAGTCATAAAAAATCTTTACCTTTCTCTCTTGCATTCAAGATTTTACTCTTACTTTATCAGCAAGATGTACTTAAAGTATCAAAAGTATGTACTTGTTCTGCCAAAAATGTCCCTTGACTGACTGCTTTTTATTACTAATCCAACGAACATCATTTCACTGTTGTGGCTCATCAAGGTGTTGTAAGACCCACCAAATAAGAAAGTTATACATGATTATGCATTTACATTGTTGTTTGAATGTAGTTTTGGAATATTTTCTAATCCTCACTTTTTTGTGAATTGGACAATTTGACCTGTTTGAGACTTAAACTGTTATTTAAAAGAATTCATGAAATCACTCTTTGATGAAACTAAAAACTCATAGACAAGTCAAACAAGTTTAGCAATGCATTTTATGCTCATCATATGTATTATGTAGAATCTTAATCGTCACAGCCCGACTTTTGGACTGCAACAAACACTGGAGGTGTAACGGGTAAACAAAATAACAAAGTGATATATTTATAACAGAGTAAGTAAAATAAACCAAAACCAATGAGTGGAAAGAATCTGTAAATTCAGTGTAGGGAGTGGACTGGTGAATATGTGCTGCATTGTTGTTATAAAAACAAAATGTAAAACAAAGAAAAGAAATCCAAACACAACACAAGCTGTGAGATGAGGAGGTCTAACCAAAAATGACCTCTGAGCCCAGGTGTGCCCCATGCAAGTGTTACAGGCCCCAGGCCACGCAGGGCGTGTGGACCGATAATAAAACCTTAAAACAGGAGAAATGAACACTGGAAACTAAGGTGACTTAACATCAAATTCATACAGTGTTACAAAAGATAGCCTATTTGTTAAATTGAACCAAAAATGAAATGTGAGCATACATTTTGTGTGTGTCACATAAGCAAGCTAGTGGAGTAGAAGTATAAAGTGGCAGACAGTTAAATTACTGGTAAATTACTCAAGTAAATTAGGCTACCTCAAATTGTATTTAAGTAAAGTAGACTTCTTGAGTAAACCAATTTAGCTCCAACCAGTGGAGTTTGTGCGCATGGTTTTGACCAGCAGATGGCGGTCCTGGTGCTGTTGGTGATGCATGTGGAGGAGCAGAGCCGCGGCCCCTCCTGTGCGGTGCGCCCATGCGTTGTTTTCGTCTCGTGGATGATGAGGTGCGTGTCTCAGAGGCGCCAGCGCACCGCACCGGACTGAGGTGTATAGCTAATGAGCAGACCAGACAAACGGTCCCTCTCCTAAGAAATCCACGCAGCGTCTTACAGCCGGAGAGACCATGAAGGCAAACGGCAGGCTGAGGAGTAAACGACAATTTCCCTCGGGATAAATAAAGTTCTATCTTATCCTATCTCTTAAAGATTCACCTGCAGACGACTGAGTGAAGAGGCAGGATGGCGGGGGGTCGCAGGGGACTTGTGGCCCCTCAGAATACTTTTTTGGAGAATATTGTCAGACGGTCGAACGGTAAGGATGCGGATCAATGTGGTGCATTGAACTGAAAGATTTAAACATTCAAACTAAATCGAGTTTTTTAAACCAGGCACAGGAATTTCTACGACAGTCTCAATTATAAAGCCAATCAACTAAGCGACGAAATTAAAAAAAATGAAGGAGGCTAATTAATGTCAATACCCTCACCTTCATGTGTGATGAAAAGTTTTGGTGTCAAAATCTCACTATTCTTGAAATGTGGAGAGCGAGAAGGACAGTAGGTTAAATTTAGTACTGATAACATGTCTTAATTGAAAGATTACATGCACCAGATATGTCATGTCTAGATACTTGATTTCTACAGTTTTTATGCGTACACAAGTCAAGTGTAATAGGCTGACTAATTTCTTTAAACATGTAAATGTGCAGAATCAGAGAAAACGATTCTCCTCTAAGCTACAGATTGGTTTGAAATGAAACCATCAGGTTTTTGTCTCTAATGTCCAAATATTAAGCAACAGAAGATGAGATGGCCTAAGTGTTGTGTTTGTCCAATCAAATTCAAGCTGTGCCTAATTAAGACCATTTATATATGTTTATCTTTTTTAAATCCTTTATTTTGTGAATAATAACGCCACTGAAACAACATTAAGCCCTGAAATACTTCATCCATCTTCTGATTTCCAGTGTGGATGTTATAAGCTCAGACACCAATCAAATCACCATCAACCAGCAGACAGGATTTTGTTGTATTGTGGTAAAATGGATTAAAATGGTTGAATCTGGACAGTCATGTCTTAATGTCTCAACTAACCTTGTTGAAAAAGTCTGAAAACCCTCAGCTTACATAACAGATTTCTCAGTCTCAACCATTAATTAAACCATAATAAATATTACATCATCAGCAAATATTTCAACACATTTCCTTTAATCTTCTTACAAAAAAGTATACCTTGTTCTGGCCAATTAGTGGACAGTAATGCTGTCCAGATACATGCAAATGACAAATAACCACATTTGAAAGCTGAAACGTGCCAAACTCTTACAGTATTTCTGGATATTTGGGTGTCAGGAATCCTTTGGCCTTTCTGTATTATTAGATGTAATAGGAAGTGACAGGACAGACTGGAGAGTTATGACACTGGACAGCTAACTGTGAAACAGAACCAGCAGCTTTTGTGTGTGTTGGTCACCCATGCATGGAGACAATACTGAATACACAACAGCTAATAGGCTTTAATTACTTCATTTTTTAATGAGGGGTTGGTTAAAGTTAGTTTTCTTTTAGGCATTTATGATCAGTGCTCCCAGAAGTATACCAACATGTGTATCTGCGTATGCACTCCTTTGGGCTCACTGTCAGTCTGCCCCTGTTGCACATCTACATTAAAATGTGTTATGACAGAAGGGAACAACTTGTTCAGAAAGGGTGAAGGCATCTGTCCAGACTGAGACTCTGTTTAGACGAACAATGTGAGAATCTGGTGTGTAATATATTAAAGAAGGAAAATCCACCCTTTAAAAACAAAAGCCCATGCACATGTTTTTGTTATGACCTTGGGCGGTCCATGGATTAGCCAACAGTAAATCTCCCTCACAAGCTAAAAACAATAGAGTGAAGACTATAATCTGCAAGATGCCACTGAGAGACATTGGTGTGACTTGGGAGGGACACAGTTTTGGGTGGGCGTTTACAAACAATGAGACGCTCCTTTTAGTCATTTATTGCTAAGTAACCAACCACATTTTGAAAACTTTTTTGCCACGATTGTAGATTTTCATGTCCCATAGTTCACCACCTAAATTTAACTCAAAAAATCAGGAATAACATACTTTAAACCTGTCATAGACATTTTTCTCAGCCGACATTTTCACTTTTCATATGTGCACAGGTGCAACTGATAGCAATAATGATGACACTGTTCATTTGAGTGTCATAAGGCCAGTAAGCAAACATGAACAATACCAGGGACCTG
>JAPMOB010197962.1:0-17092 GCA_029875015.1 Lepomis gibbosus
GTACAGAAACAACCTGCCATTTTACACCTGCTGTCACAGGTAAAATCAGCATGTGTGAGATATTCTACATCTTTGCTAACATTAGCTACGTTAGCTACATACCATTAGCGTCAGTTATTTTGTTACGTTACGTAAGTTACCATGCTACATTGTTCTAATGTTAGCTACATAGCGTTAGCTACATTAAAATTTAAGTAGCTTGCTAGCTAACAATGCTACCATTTACATCCCCCTCCGATATACTTTACTGATAACCTTAACCATCATTAAATGAATATGCATGTCAACTGGTTAACCCTAAAGCGGCACAGATAGGGTTAACCTCCTTTGTGTTGCTTAGGTCTACACGGACTGAACCATGTGAAATGACACATTGTTTCCACACAACAGAAGTTAACCTTAAAATGTGTTGACATGGCACGCCAAAAGGTCCTTAAACGTGGTGTGTTATTTATACACCATTCCATGATATCACATTGGTTTTCTCCTCTGCCTGTTTTTAAATGCAACCGTCGTTTGCTGAGATTCTGAATTCTTACACATAACCAGTGGTGGGTTCGACTTAAAGGCTAGTATGAACTGCTGGAAAACTAGACTATTTATGACGATAGTTTGACACAAATATATCAGTCACCCAGGAGACTTAATTGAACTCATCCTGATGTGTCAGTGCTGCAAAGCTGTGACAGAGTGAACCTCTAAGAAGAGAAGGTCTACGGAGCTGAGTTAAGAAAGTTTGATAGATTACAGAATGAACAAGACAAGAACCCACAGGGCCATCGGGAGCTCTGGGTTGCTCTTTGGGCCGCTTGAGCTGCCAAAGCAAGAGCGAGAGAGACGCGCCTATAATGTAAAATGTCTGGGTTTGGCTGGACTGGCTGGCTATTTAGCTATACGAGGTGCCTTTTGCTGAAACATGTTCGAGTTGAAAAATGTACAATGTGGACAGAAATATTGACGTGATATAAAAACTGTCTTTGAGCCTAATTTTGCTCTGCTTCTATGTGGTTTATTAGTGAACTCAGCGGACTGGAGTCTCTGCTTACAGGGACAGACTCACACACGTCTCCTCTATGAAATGTCTGGATCCAGGGTCCTGGGTCAGGTCTCGCTCTCATCCAGACGCTATTTTTCCCTCCTCTTCTCCTGCAGCCCTCATGCATTAGTCATACGGCATGTTGGTGTGTTTGCTGTGGGCGAAACGTTATCAATGTTTATCGTTGTTAATAACTATCGTATAAGTTATCCTGGCCATTCAAATTAATACAATAACATGAATGTCACACACATTTAGTGTGAAGTCATTATATAGACTGACCTGTCAGAAAACCCAATTGAGCATCCATGATGAATGGTTGTGATTACTGAACAGCATTAACACATTGGAAAAATAAAATCATCCTTAACCCTTAAAATAAGATTCATAATTTCTGGGAAAATGATTCTCTTCTTTTTTGACAGCCCTGTTGCCCTGGAGGGGCCACCACCGCTTTAGAGACGAAGTTCCAGGACGCCTGTTCGCTTTGTTATAGTGATGTGGCCAGATCAAGAACAATGACTTTGGTGTTAATATTACAGATAGAAAGACATAAGACTCAAATTGTAATAAACCAGAATGATCCTGATTTTTTGTTGTAGCATCCAATATTGCCCTAAATGTGTCGTACAATCCAGAGAAAGTATTTGGATTTGGGATATGGGCTTTTGAAACAAAAAAGAAAGTGCATCTTTGAAAAATGACTTTGAAATGATTGCCAAGAAATCTAAAAAAAACCTTTTTGTTTTTGTAACTGGACCTAAGAAATGTAAAATTTACACTAACTAACCAGGCCTGTATGTTGTCTGCTATGTAGCAGAATGAAGGGAGTTCCAAAACTTACTTTCACTGTATAACTTGTTATATTGTGACAGAAAAACCTACTTACCTACTTTTCTTGGAACATCCAACAAATTGCACCAGTTTCCTCCTCAGTAATTTGGCATTTAAACAATGAACTGAGTCTTTACATACAGTACAGCCATAGTTTAAGAGATGATGGGTTTTATATTCTATGCAGTCACATAAAGTTTAATTTGATTAGCATACAGAATTATTGAGTGACCCCTCAAATATATACTCTGTATAGAAAGTAATTATATTTACATACAACTCTGTCAATAAATCTAATCTAATGAATCATAGCATCACATCTACCTATAAATACTGCACCATTCAGTCAGAGAAGGTTAAACTGCATCAGTAGGTAACTGAGGATGAATTTACAGTAGAAGATTTTACAGTGTAATGGCTGGCCAGGCCTTGCTCTTGTGGCAAGACAGAGACCAGTGATGAGTCATTTGTGTTCGACCAGCAAAATAAAAAATATAAAACTTTAAATTCATTACATACTTTAAATTTACACAGGATAATAGCAGTCCTTGGTCATAGTCACATATTTCTGTAACTGCTCTGTCATTTGCTTTCTGATCTTAGTAGCTGATCAGCCATTTCAATCCATCTCTGTACAAAGTGTGAGACAAAACAATCCACAGGTATATTTCCTAAAGTTTGTATTTGGCTATAACTTTGAAAACCACTTGTCCTGCCTCACTTGAGTCAGAGCAGTGGAGTGGAAGGGAAGAAAATGAGTGTGCTTGATGCAGGACAAAGGCTCTTAGACCAGCAGGTCTGTCTTGGCATGGCTGTTGGCTGTCCATTTGGGCAGGGTTTGACAGCATGACAGCCCTCCATCTTTCCTAGACAGTACTCTCCATCACCCAGTCTGCACTGTCTATTGTCCCCTTGCTCCCTCCTGTGTCCCCCTCCTCCTCACACTGCAGCAGCATGCCATTTACAGACATGCTCCTCTTAGTCCAGATACTACTAATTCTGCGTGGTTTGTTGCACAGCTGAGTGGCCCCAGTGCCTGTTACATCTCCCATGTCAAAGGACTGGCTCCTTTTCGGCTTGGAGTCCAGAGGTAGCATGAGGAGCCGGCTGAGGCTGGAGTCCAGTGTCCGGCCTAGCAGTGGCTCCCTGTCTGTGTGGGGTTTTGCTGTCACCATCCCAGTGCTACTGGAAGCTCCTGGGTCGCGGCCCTGCGTCCCCCGCAGATCCAGCGAGGTGAAAGCCCCGAGGAGGTGGTCCAGGTTGGACCGATGCTTGGATGGAGCTGAACTCCAAATGTTGGCAAGTGTGCTGTTGGGGCTGTAAGAGTCCCCGGCCAAGGAGCCTGAAGAAGAGGAAGAAGAGGTAAGACTGCTCTGGAGGGAGCCACACTTGAACTCCACCACCTCGTCCTGCAGAGTCACTTTGGCTTTGACCTTTGGCTCAGGCTGAGGCTGAGACTGGAGCATAAGAAGTCCATTTTGCCCGAGTCGACCCCCGTTGGTCTGACAGTGTGTATCACTGACACTGGTCAGCTTCCCTACCGGGGGTTCAGAATCTGCAGCTTTGTAGCGTAGCATGAGGATGACAATAAACACAAGCAGAGTGGCCACAATGATGCCCCCCACCACGAGGATCATGGTGCCTCCCAGAAGCTGGCTGGGCAGAGACTGGCACTGAGGGTAGTCATCCAGCGTGAAGAAATGGGTGCAGCCCACAACGTTGGTGGCCGTGAGCGTGGTGGCCGTGTCATCCCAGGCGGCCAGCACACACAAATCATAGCGGGTCCCCGACACCAGATTTGTCACCAAGAAAGCTTTGCTGGAGGCCGGGATCATCCTTAACAAAGACAAAGAAAAACAATTAAAAGCTGCAGGTTAATTACTGTATTAAAATAAAGAGGTAGTAGCCTGATATTAAATACTATAAATTATTGAGCCATCAACATCTGAGGATACACATGTAATTTCAGCACATGGAGATTTAACAAACCGCAGCAGTAGGTAATGCAAGCTCAATTCACCATTCAATTTTTCATTAAAGCAGCAAGAGCAAGGATTTCCATTTCCATTCCCTGGAGTTTCTCTCCACTGCGGTTGCAGCTTTAACAGACAGCCAACAGTAATTGGCTTTATCTCTCAGAGCCATCTGTCTTGCTGCAGTGAACAGAGGGTCCATTTCATATTGGAGCTCTGGAGCAATGATAAATAAATAAGTAGAAAAACTCAGGAAAGGCAAGAAAGGCTGGAGAGTGAAGCATTTTTTATGGGCCAATCCAAGATAAATTTGGACCTGTGGGAACTGTCACGAGTCCTTGTGGTAAAAAACAACAGCACAAGAGAGTGTGTCAGGCGTTGGGGTATTAAGCTCTGGAGAGCTGTAATGCTGTAGGCACAGGAGTGTGTGTGCGTGTGTGTGCTGAGGAAGAAATGTGCTTTAACAACTACCACCAAGATGTCGAGGTGTGTACTGATGCAGTTACACTCTTGCCTGCTGTTGATATGATACTACTCATTCATGTCCAGACCCACAGATCCACCTGCAGGGATTCACATCAGTCATAAACTTGATTGTCTATCCCTTAGACAGGCAGAAACGCACTATTTTATCTCTCTGGTACGGATCTGCCAACTTTGTCCATTTTACCAGTGTGGCTGGTATAGTTTCACCTCGAGTCTGCGTTTTTCTTCATGGAGATCGTCGAGACACCTACTGCAGCGGGAACTACCACAGAAGCGGTTTTGAGTGCTTTGGCAGGTTTTTAAATCTTTATCTGTCAACAGTTTCAGGTGTGCAGTTGGGATCAAAATGAAGGCTGAGTTCAAAGATGGGTGTGGCCCGACCCATAAGTACCCATGTAATAATATAGCAATGACTGCTGTGTAGTCTTTGGTGGCATATTGATCTGAAGATGCCCTAACTTTAACAAAGTTTCCCTAAACGTAACCAAGGAATGTTTTTTTTGCGTAATCCTAGCCAAAGTAACGGTGATGAGAAACTGATGTGGAAGACACAGACAAACAATGTCATGTCATCCTGCTGATTGGGTTATCAGATTATGCTGCACTCGAGGCAACTTGTAATTCAGAAACCAACTTTTGCACAGGGACAAAAATTATGAACTCCAACTTCATGAGAAGCAGCTGAATGACATCACACAAGTATGGCACACATTGTAAATGATGAACCACAAATTAAAAGGAAACAAAGTTTATTTGACATGCCGCCTGGAGGAGCTGGGGATTGCACCCGCGATCTTCCGATTAGTAGGCAACTCACTCTACTACCTGAGCCACAGGTGCCCAATTGTGTGCAGCTTGTCAGTTTCGTCACGGTCAGCCATGTTTTTTGTTCACTTTTGCCGTCATGAACCATCATGCAACTGGAGCTTGGACTGGAGTCGGAAGTCGACCTCAAGGTGCAACTGGGAAATTCGAGTTCCAAGCAGTCTTGCACGCAGCATTAGAAAACACTAATATGGGTAATTTTAAGGCAACGAGAACAAGCATATTTTGTCCTGTAGTTTGGAATACCTTATGAGTTAATGTGCCGCATGCAGAAATGTGTCACATAACATCCTCTGACTGTATGACCTGCAGGTTTGGACCCCACATTTGTTTGCACGTTGTGACCGGCCAATGTATCTGAGATTCTTCTCTAAAAGGACATTTATCTGACATGCAACAAAGATCATAGACGTGTGCAGAACCAAAAGCATCAAAACCTCAGTGTTTGCCTTATCCCAATTAGTCACCACAGCTCAAACAAAAGAAGCTGTTTTCCAATAAAAACTTCTACTTATCCCACAACTTGTGCTACAGTTCATTACACCATTATAATTGGGATTGGTAGTGAAATTCTTTAGCCTAGTGATGCCTTCGCTGTGCGCTGTTCACTCCTCTGTCTGGGTCTAATTGATTTCAGGTTGTCTGCAGAGACTGGTTAATTCATTTTAATTCATAGGAATAAAGCTCAAGTCCAGAGAAACCTATGCCCATGCTTATCGGGGGGGAGATAAAAGTTTTTTCCCGCCCCTTCAGGCGGCAATTTGTCGAGTGGCCTGCTCAGCTCTAGATGATGGCGTAAGGCCATTGCATTAATCAGAGTGAAAGCGGGGAAGAGAGAGAAAAGAAGAGTGGGAGAGGGTACGGAGGAGGAGATAGGCTCTTGGCTTAGGCTTCTTTAAGCTTTGCGAGAGATTTGTCACTTTCAGTTTTAATATTCTACATATTTTCTCAGTTCAAAGAAAGAGCTGACAAAACAAATAAATCATTACTCCGGGCTGCTTTCCTGTCCACAACTGTTAAACTATTTCATGGCTCTCGATTTGTTTTTTGGCTGCAAAGAATCACTGAAACCTCATTCAGTATCTGTATAGATTTCTTATGTTTTTTTTCCTCTGGACAAATACAGACAAGGTCATGCCAAATGGTCTCCTGCCCCATCGATTCAGCCTAAACACTGGGGTGCTGCTGGGAAATTTGATTATGCTTACATAATAAAAATCCCTAATGGCCTCTCACTGACTGCTCCTCACTCTCAGACTCTGCAGATGTATTGTAGAGGATTAAATGGGCTGTGACATGTGTCTGTGTCTTTGTCTGTACCCTTGAACATCTCCTGGGTGTAATAAAACATCCCCTCCATCTAACTGTAATGGATGAATGCATTAGGAAGACAGAGGTGTGCTGAAAATGGTGCCACCTTAGGCCAGGGGTTTGTGTTCCAGTGTCTGTTTGAAACTCGGCATAGTTTGTGTAGCCACCACTGAAGAGAGCCTTCAGTAAGCTCTCGTGGCATAGAGTATGAGTACACGGTATGAGTACACAGTAGCTTGTTGCTTCAGTATAATAAACAGATTATATTATAGTAATGGATTATTATTACTGATGCATTCATCTCTGAGCATCATTTTAATGATTAAGCTACTTAAAACTACTTTATATACTGTTGGGTAGTTCCATCTATAAAATGATCAACTAACAATGTGTTTTGTGTAAAGAATCTTAATCGTCAATGTGACTGGAAACTATAGCTTTCAGATAAATGTACTGGAATAAAAAGTACAATATAACATTCTAAAATGTATGGTAGAAGCAGGAAAGCATGAAAATATCTCAAAATATGGAGGTATCTCAAATTTGTATTTAAGTATTTCAGTTGCCTCCAACTACTGGTAGAATCTCAAATCCTCTTTGTAAAGGCAGATGTGTTTACTGCGCAGTCCTTTCTTTTACAGCACAGCACAAATGATGTGAAGGTGCTGTCTGAGAATGTGAAGATTTGTCGATGTCTTTGAACTCTATGATGATGTGAAGAGTTCATTCTTGATCCACTTATGCTCCTCTGACCCGACGCTGGCAAACCAAAATGACATTCTCATTTGATAGCTCTGACAAGTTTTGGATTTTGAACTCAACTTTATGAGTTTTAGAAAGTTCAATTCATTGTGTTGACTATTTGACACTTTTGTGTGTTGATTGAACTTACGCATGTAAGTTATCATTTGAAAAAAAAAGGCAAGAGTGCGAGGATTGGAGCAAGAGAGAAAAAACTGTCTAGGTGCTGCGTCTTTTCAGTTTGAGAAGACATATACATAATAAAGTAATTATTAAGGTTTAGCGAGTAATCGGTTGAAGCAAGTATCCAGTACAGATACTTTTTTCGGAGTATCATCAGAGTAAAATGTACCAGTATCTGTTTTGTTATAAACTATAAATATAGGAACCTTTTAAAAAAAAAATACTATTGTGATCAAAAACATTGCTCTGAAGCTCAATTCTGAGGCTGTTCTGTAAATAGTTTTCTAATAAATTTAGCAAGTTCTGATTTCAAATTTCAGGCTTAAATAACTTCCAGTTAATTCCGCCCACTCATAGATTAAGCCCCGCACATTCTGAGTACAGACACAGAAAATTGAATTTGTTTAATAGATACAGAGAGAGACAGTGGTCGTCTTGCTCATCTCCCTGCTAATTATACACTGCAGATAAGTCATATATTCAAATAATAACCAAAATATAGACACTTCTATGGTAAACAAGACTAGTGCCACCGGTGGAAAGGTTTCTTGACCACGGCCTTAAGACCCTTTCAGAAAGGAGGTGACATCTGCTGCTATATTGAACTTTGACTTCGGCGTGCACAGGGGTACCAACAAACTGCCCTGCCCTGTCGCAAGTCATTGAAGACAATAGCACAGTGGTGCTGTTGTCGTGGTCTGTCTGCAAGGCCCTTTACATAGATATTTCTCCCAGAGATGAAAGAATTTAGAAAGTTGCGTGGCGCTTAGTTGCAGGAGTGCATGGATCATGTGTAAAATTCATCTAGACAGAGGGAACGATCACCAACTGTTCACAGTATAGCGACACAACCCATTGTAGGTATCAGGGAATGGGGTGTTGGGGCATACAGGGCCAGGGACAGGAGATGAGGGAGCGACCGGGCATGGAGTGGACGGTTGGTGATTTTTCTCTCTGGGTGGATGAAGCACGATCTGCTGGCATTTCCTTGTGTCTGGGTCATTCCAGCACACTGTATCTGTTTCTGCTGGGGTTTCCCAAAGCAGTTTTTCCAGGTGTGCTGTCCCAAGTACTTATTGCAAACTCAGGTACGATGGACAGGTACATACTCCACATACTCCACATACTCGGGACGCACTGAACGAAACAAACCAAGGTTTTTACGCAGTGGCTGCGCAGTAGCTCGGGATGTAAATCCAAGAAAGGTCAAGAATGAACTTGCAAGTTCCAAGAAAGAACGACAGCAACTGTCATTTATTATCATATATAGTTTAGATCAGGGTTCGGCACATGAGTTTGGCATTGGGACAATTTTTTTCAAGCAATTACATAGTACGTTATTTCAAATTCTTGGATACTTGGGTGTACGTTTAGCTAAGTTGATAATGTGTGGGACTCCTGTTGGGAGATTTTTATGATCGATCCCAACATACTACAGATGTTTCTATTTTCTCACTTTTTACACAGACTGATTATAAGGAGACTTTTGCACATGCTCACAATAGTAGGTGTCATGACCAAGATCTATTTAGGCACTAGCGGTTATCAATTTATTTATTTTTTATTTTCTGCTATTAAAGCAATCTATAAAGATATTATTGCTGGTGGGCTGGGCCGCCTATTGCCAAAGCCTTATTTCAGCCTGTCAACAGCTTTTCTGTTTTGAATACGTTCTCTGGAACATTCAAAACCACCCATTTTAAATAAATGATCATGTGCAAACCTTTAGTTCAGGTAACAATGTGCAAATCATGGAAACTGGAGCAGTGATAACATTGTCCTCCAGCTCCAGTGTTTGAAGAGGAAACAACTCTCAACTGACAACTCTTACCTCCTGTGCACAACAGCAGGATAGCTGAAATGATTAAGTTGCCTGGATCCCTTGAATCCCAGCAGCTACAGGCCTATTTCCAAACTTTCATATCTAAACTTTTACAGACTTGTCTCCACTCGCCTTTCGTGAATTCAGCTTGGCTTTCATGAATCAATCGGTGAAACATTTCTGGCTGCTTTCAGAACAATGCACAGCACAGAGAATGTCCCTGTTAAGGCAGAAAACCATATTCTCATGGCAGCCTGAAAGCTCTATTTTAATCCTTCTAGATTTGGAGCAGTTTTTGCTAACATTGTAATTGTTGAGGTTATTTTAGGTGCTTTAGCTGACACCTAACGTTTTCAATGGAGAGACTGACGTTCTCCCCTCTTCACAACTCTCTAAGGCTGCTTGGCTGCCCCCCCCCCCATTCATTGCATTTTCAGATTGCATCCCCTTCGAACAGCCAAGCAAAACCATCATAAATGGCCGCTACAGAAATGATTTGTATTTACAGATCTCTCATTTCAATGGTTGAGGGTTGAGGTTGGGTCAGATTTACGATATCTGTATGTATACACAGAATCTGGCTATTTTAGCAACTTCTGAAAGAGACAATGTGACAATAACACCCTCAGTGGGAGGGGAGAAAGCATGCAAGTTTTGAACTTCTTTCTCTTTTTACTTACTCATAATCTTTGAGAGAGGGTCTGAAAATGTTTGTGGTTATCCTCATTTGAACTCATCGCTTATAGACCCAAAAAAGACACAGTTGTTGAACTAAAGAGTCTATGACTGCAGGCTGTTTGACCGGCTAGTTTTTATGTCCACTGCTAAAGTTGTGCTCACTATCTGTGCATGGCAACTTTGGTATGCTGACGGTTTAGGGAATAAACTATAGGTTAAGGTAACGATAGGATTAAACATTGAAACACTTGGTCCAGTTTTGAGGAAGATTGTGGTTATGGTTAATAAAAAAATGATGGAAAATTGCATTGAGAAAGTCAGACACACTACACACCCATCCATCACCCTGACCTCCACACTCTTACTGTCCACCCCTTTCCATAAAAAACACACTACTTCCTGCATTGGACGTAAACAGTGATAATATCATTTCTATGGATACAAGCTAATTATTATTATCAGGTAATTATAATCATGCAGTAAGCCACCATTTGAGCAAATCATCATTGCTGTCATTTTTCAGGTGAGGACAGGCTACTTCCACTGTATAATTGTCAGCCTTTATAGTAGCATTATATGAAACTTGTCACCTGGTAAAATGAGGAGACACTAGATGGTGTTCAGATTGAAGCCACACATAAATGAAGAGAAGCTGGAGGATCTTCAGGGACTGTATTACAAGCAGATCTAATTTGCAATAGAGCATAAAGAATTGATTGGAAGTGCCAGCGGAACATTTTAATTTATTTCACTGGTCTGCCACCTGAGTTTCCTTCTCTCATAGTCCAAAATTTGAAAGTACACACATTTTTCAATTCAGTTTGGATTTTATAAATCCAATTTTTGTATAAAAAGTAGCACGCTCCGCAAACCTCGATTTGCATGTTTGAACCGTTTATAAATGAGGAATTGACTAAGAAATATTTGCAGGAAAAAAACAGCATCTATTATATATTCTTAATATTGATTCTTGATATTTATATTGAAACTGTTTTATGCAAGAACACAAAATTAATGCTGAATAGAATTAATTATGTGACTTTGCTGGAGTACACGAAAAGGTGGCCACAGCCCTGAGGCTACAGCTCTAAATATCTTGCTCTCCACAGTTTTGAGTTGAGTAACTGATTTAAACGGCATTAAAGAATTGGATTTTTTTCCTGGCTGGTTTCACATCCATTTTAGAAGCTGTGGCAGTCAAATACAAGCCTCATCTAATACAGTTCATCCCCATCAAATGCAGCTGCCTCCTGAGCTTAGACATTCCCCGGGTTCTGGACTGCTGAACATAATGGAGCCCAGCACAGAACTGTGCTTTTTGAGGGAGACATCAGATGATGAAAAGATTATGAAGAAGGGAAAAAGAGTTATATTCCCTGCTTTTAACGACGGACAATACAGATATTGGATGATGGATGGACTCCTTGGATGTGCCCACATCAGTGTAAAATATTACAGAAAAATCTGCAATACACTGATTCCACTGGAAAGTCTTGCTATGTGATTCTGTAAACACTTCACTCTGTAAAGACATCATTAAATGATTAAGTGTTTGTTTGAAGGTTTCAATGTATCTGTTCTTTAGATCAGATGCTTATTCAAAACAGCATTCTGTAGATTAACTATTCAGATGCTTATTGCTTTTCCTCTGTGTGCCATTAACTCCTCATCTTAAGGTAATAAAGATAATATTAGTGTTGCAAAATTATTGAAAAAAATATTGGCACTGATATAAAGACAATGGCCCTGGTGTGATTTCAAATTAGACAGAAAGGTGTTTCAGACAGTGTTCAAAACGTTAGCATTTCTGCTGGTCCAAATTTCTCGCCAATTTAGGTGAAGCAACACATTATTGGCATCTCCAATGAATAAACTGAATTATTTGGCAGGCTGGGGGGGCAGCTTAACAAGCTGGAAACACATTATCTGATATATTCTATTCGATATATCTTCTGGAGTTATTATGCTGGATACCAAACTATTCAACACATCCAGCAGACACAATATTGGGTTTCAGCTAGATTCTTGTTTCTAGCCACCTTATGAATCGTCCAGTAATCACTCTCGTGGCCCATCTGGTTTGTTTTCCACCAGCTTCAGAGAAAAATATCTGATTTTTTAGAGTACATGTTCCACTATGTTCTCCTGCCATTTACTGACTCTGTAGATGTGTACAGTGGGTGTCTTGGTGACAGCTTTGTAGTTTGTTTTGCACATTTTCTGCCAATTTTCCAGGTCTGCCTTGTTGTTTGTCGGATCATTACTACAATAGGAGACGCAGCACATTTCAGCAGTTAGAGCCATTGGTAATATAAAACTACTGAGTGCAGATTTAAATGAACCCAGTCATCTATATTTTACCTACTGTAAATAAATAAGAATTCCCACATAAACTGTGCCTAAACTTCAAGTTTACTAAAATAGGCTAAAAAGTGCTTACCTGTAGATCAGAACTTCATCATCAGAGCAGTTGTATTGGAGCTGGTACATTTTAACCTTGGGAGCTGACTTGCTCACTGTCCACTTGACCAGGACGGAAACAGCTGTCACCTCGGAGACGGTAACAGTCCTCTCAGGTTGGCTCTTGGGAGCCCCCTTGCTGATCCTGGTGGTACCTGTGATATCTGAGAGGCGTGACTTCGGCAACGCTGGCTGCCCGGTGCCGTTGCTGAGATGGGGGAGCTGGACGATGGACACTTCCACGGAGGCGGTGGACTCCCCAGCTACATTAGCGGCAATGCAGGTGAAGGTGCCGTAGTCCTTGGAGGTGGTGATGGTGATGCTCAGGGTTCCGTTGCTGTACACTGCGGTTCGGGAGGAGTTGCCAAGCAGACGATCATCAGGGGAAATCCAGTGGATGGTAGGAGAAGGGTCTCCAGTTGCTTCGCACCGTAGGCTTGCTGTCTGGCCCTCCAAGACCAGCATTCTGTGGGTGTGCTGGGTAATGAGAGGTGGCTGACACACAAACTCTTCCTCCCTCACATTCCAAAAGTAACGACCCTTTAGGGCAGGAGGGGAGGCACAAGTCTCCAGGTCGTCGTCTCTCTCAAGCCTCCGCAGCCACAGTAACTCACAGTTGCAGTGCAGTGGGTTCCCACCTAGGCTTAAGGACAGCTGTGGAGCATATGGTGTGGTCAGGATCATTGAGTCCTGGGCACGGGCAAAGATGGGGTCCGGGGGTAGCTTCTGCAAGCGATTCGAGGTCAAGTCCAATCTTGCCAGCCTTTCCAGGTCAGTGAAGGTGCCCTCTGGAATAAAGTCCAACAGATTATGGTCCAGACTTAGCTGGTGCAGGTTAATCATCTGGCGGACTGAATTCCAGGGTACGGACATCAGGTTGTTGTAGGAGAGATCTAGATCCTCCAAGGCAGGTGCCAGGTCCTCAAATGCCTTGTCATGGATGCTTCCCAGCTGGTTGTTGTTCACGATGAGGTGCTGCAAGTTGACCAAGCCTCGCAAGTCATCAGGGCCTAGCTCTGTCAAACGGTTGTTGTCCAGATGAAGCGAGCGCAGTGTTTCCAAATCACCAAAGGAGAAGGGCTGAATGTAGCTGATGGTGTTCCTGGAGAGGGTCAGGTCCACCAGGTCGGTCATATTGGCAAAGTCCTGCTGTGTAATGCGAAGGATGTAGTTGCCTCCCAGACGGAGCTCCACTGTGCCTCGGTCTATGTCTGGAGGCACGAAGAGAAGACCTTTGGAGGGACACAATGTCCCCAGGGACTCTGACAGATTCTGGCATACACAGTACTTTGGGCAGGCATGGGCGATCATCACTGTGGCTCCCAGGACGAGCAGGCAGCAGATGATGTGGTCCATGGTAGAGTCATACATAGGAACCTGTGTGACAAAAATAAAAATAAAGACAAATGATTAAAGATAATATTCATAAACTTTATCCTCTTTCAAGCTTCATCGTCAATTCAACTGGGCCCCTTTGACACACCACAGAAGGCACTCAGGCACAACAAAAGGTGTTCAAAAATCTGAGATGGAGCCACATGCCCAACTACTTCCTACCAAAAATGATCAAAATGTTGAAACAATTCCCCCAAATCCTCTGTTAAATGGGATCAGTTTAACACCTCGTTTGAAATTTTTACTTGAAGACCAAAGGAATCATTACACTTTTATCTTATCTTACAATTTCTTGTAGCAGCCTCATAGGGAGTGTGTGCTGTGAGTCTGAACAGCCCAAAAGTTAAGCCTGATCACTTTATTCAGAGTTTAACATCGTTGTTACTATGGACAGTTTATGTAATATTTTTATCTCTCTGTTTCTTTTTATTTTTGTCTAAAGTAGTTTGTTTCCAACCTGTCAAGTAAGTATTTGACTACTTGAGTTTCTTGCAAAATCAAACTCACTTTTAGTGATGTCATCATGTTCAAAGACCAGCGTCAGGACTGAAAAGTGTCAAGTTATATAATGGTTGCGTTCTACACCTGTGCGAAGTATTTGGATGCTATTAGTCACCTGGTAGCACAAACAGCTGATAGTAAAGCATCACTGAAGTGTGACTTCAGTGCTCTGCCTGAACAAATGCAATCAGCTATTATACAATAACCATGTTTCTATGGGATTTAGAAAGCACGGGGGTGTTGACATTTTTACACAGAAAAATAGTCTATTGTCAATAGCACACATCGTCTGTTTCTCTTGTTCAGTTTATTCCATAATGGAGCCTCTCAGTTATTGGCCCCCAGGGACACTGTACTAGGTCTTGATGTGACCTATGTCCATTTCTCTGGGTGGATTGAGCACTCAGGTGTACATAATGGAGTAATCATAATGCAGTCCTGTGATCAGGGAATACACCGCAGTAACTCAAGTCCAGAGCATTAGACAGAAGGTGCTCAGACTCAAGATATGAGCTGTAACAGAGGGCCGCCGGGGGACTGTGGTGATAAGTAGTATTTTTATGGGATGGTCATAAATTTGCATATCTCAACAGTCAAATAAAAATGGAACTTCTAGTGTGACCACTTTTTCCAGCCAACTGATGCAGTCTCCCCTCGGTGTAACCCTTTATTATTACCAAAGAGACAAATGAAATGTTATTTGTACACTTTAAATGAGATGATCTGTCTAATATACAAGTATAATAACTCAGACAGCCAACAGCTTAAAATAGAAAGGATTCCAAACAAAATCAGTATACCACTGTGCACATTTGCATCATGCCATGCACAGTGTCATTACACAATATTGTTTTTCATATATAAGAACAAGCATGCAGATAAACAGCATGAATGCTTTCCAATATAAACTGAGATTATCCCTCTTCCCTTGCTGGCTCACACCCACACACGTATGCACATGTCTACATCTGTACGGTGCATATACACTCACAGATGGCTGCACACACCCACGCTCACATGTCCAAACACACACCACTTCATCGTCAAATATTATCATGTTCGCACTGAGTTGCATCTCAATTCTTTGCAGTTTCAAAAGAGCACAAGGTTTTGTCACGCAAAGCTTCATGTTCTTATGATACCATAGAGGTGTTAATAGTGAGGAATAGTTCAGTGTAACAGCTGGCCTTTATTTGTTCGTGCTTAAAAGTGAGTTAAAATTGATAGTAATGCACAGACAAGAAATGAAAATACAGTTAAATACCGTCAATGTACTTTTTTATTGAACGTGCAATGAGGTTAGCTCCTTTCTAATATCTAACCTACCATATGGTACGTTGCAAATTATCTGCAAAGTCCTTTAGATTGTGCTCACAGGGCCAGGGGAACACAAATAGAAGCATTTCATCACAGAGAGGGGAGCGGCACACTGAGGAGGAACATTTAGTAAATCATCTGGCCAAAGTCCAGGGCGCTCTGTGGAGGATGAATGGTGTTGGAGGTCAGGGAGACGGCAAAACGAGATCTCTCCTGTCAAGCCAAGCATGGCGGTCATGCAGGTGGCTCTCTCATCTGTTGAGCAGAGGCAGGACAGCAGTAATCAGTGAAGGCCTTGATGTGAACACTCATCACAGCTCCTGACAGACGCGGCCGTTCCGACCCCGGGGTCTGCCAGGCTCCAGCCTTCAAGCGCTGACCCATAGTTGGACGGGGAGCGACTGACTTCCGAATCATTTCACAGTGACACTTATCTGAACACAGGCAGGCCCGTACTGTTACTATAGATAGACTTGGAAATGTGGGTCTCAGTGTTGTTGTGATAACCGCAATTTCCCTAACCGTTGTGAAAGATTGAATTCAATATTGAATTTCCTGAAGATTCACAATTTTTACAGACTGTGTTGTTGCAAGCTGAAATTTCATTTCAGCGTGAGCTCCAGAGGGTATAGACTCTGCACAGACAGCACCTGAGTTTGAATAGTAAAGAGGAGACGAGAAAGTGTCAGAACTGAAATTGATAGAAACGCAGTCTGTCTCATGACAGCACACTGCAGCAGTCAATGCAGGATTGTAAAAAAAAAAAGTCAAATAGGTGAAACGTGGGAACAGCATCAGTGTACCTCACAAAGCTGGATCCCAGAACACCTACAGTGGCTGACAATATATGGATACTAAAACTAAATATTTTATTCTGCGCAAAGGGAGTTGAAAAAGATAAGTTATTGTCTTTAACTGGTTACTCTGTCTACTGCAGTATCATGACAGTAGATCATTTTTAGAAATTAATGTATTTTTACAACAGTAACAGAGAGTGTCTACGGTGGAGGATGTGAGAAATTCTCAGTTTGTAGTTGTATATCTCTTTCCAAACAGTAGCTCCACCTGTGGATAGGTAGAATAATGTGTAACCGTTGGCCGGAACATGTATCGCATCATCCACGCATGGATGTGAATGAACCAGATCCTCCTACACAGAGCACAACATGTTATCAGTGAGGAGGAGGATGGGGAGAGGTGTGTCAGGTCCATGCCAACGGGTGCAACTAGTGGATGATACCAATCCTGCCTTGATTTAAGACTAAGACCGAATTCAAAAAGGATTCCCTTACAAGGCTAGACTTTCAGGACATCTAACCAGAACCCTGTGAATTAAACAATCTCATCACATTCCGAGACCTGCTGCTTACCTACTGCCTCACTCTGTTTTCCTCCTGTGTTGTTGTGAAGTTTCACAGCGAGACACAGCGTCCCCGTAACCATAGTAACTCCCTCTCACTCCTCACACATGTTGCGAGCAGAGGGGGAGAGATGCTAACGGAGATTACTCTAAACTGTATACATGGGTTG
>JAPMOB010197971.1:0-57752 GCA_029875015.1 Lepomis gibbosus
AGTTCTGCATGCTAGTCTCTGTTGTGCCTCAGGGGGCATCTTAGTTCCACTGTGTCACACATAATAACTGATTGTTATACTTGATTTTTGGTACTTTCATTCTTAATAATCCACGTCTGTAGGATTTAAATTATCAGGCTGATGTTGTTGCCTGATTTCAGGATCAGGTTGTTTTTCAGTTCCATCTTTTTGTTCATCTCTTGCAGGTAAGCAGAGTCAGTCATCGCAGATCCTTTACACAAAGAGAGCAGCTCTGTCAAGTCAAGCCTCCACATCTTTTTCCTCCACCTCCTCGGCCTCTTCTTCCTTGCTACCTCAGGGATCTCCAGAAAGCCGACTGCCACCCAGCAGACCTGCTCCAATTCCCTCATCTCCTAACCAGTCCCAAGCAGCTGTGCGAGCCCGGGAGTTTGCAGCCGACCTCTTCAGGCGGGCCCAGGGAGGAGGAGGAGGGGGGAAAGAAAACGAAGGCCAGACAGAAAGGAGAACAGTTGATGGTGCTGAAAAAGAGGCACCGCTGATACCAGGAGACAAAGGGATAACTGTAGAGACTCGTAGAGATGAGGAGGATTGTAGAGAGAGGAGGGAGGAGGAGACACGGACTAGTTTACCTCAAGTGTCAGCATCAGGCAGGAGCCACAGTTTGCCACAGTGCTCTGAACAAGTGATGTCTCCCGCCTCCTCTTCCTCATCACCTGCATCCCCTCCGACCCTGTCCTCATGCCAGGAGGCTGGTCCCTGCGAGCCTGGATATGTCAACTATTCATGCCTGCACTTCTGCCTCCAACAGCCAGGGGCAGCAGAGCAGAATACAGAAGGTAAGAGAAAGAGGAGGACGAGCGGTCAAAAAACAGGTCACGTCTGAAGCGATTGACCAGCATTTTTCCTCTCCGTTTCTGTGTCTCCAGGTTATGAGGACGATAAAGTTCAGCTACCTTTCACAGTCACCGACCTTAAAGGACGGAACCTGCAGCTCGTCACCGAGCCACACAATGGACAGGTGTGCGTTTGTGCTAGTATGTCTGTGGCTAGAAGCAGTGCATCAAATATATCAAGGTGTCTCACCTGTCCTGGAAATACTGGAATCAACAGTCAATAATCAGCTGCAGGCATTTATCGCAGAGCATCATCAGCCTGGTTTTACAGACAAACCACATCTCACATGGGGTGTTAATGATTTAATTTCTAGTTTAGACCAGAAGAAACATTGTGGTATCATTTATAAAAGTCTTTGATACAGTTGATCGTTCTTTACTTCTTGACTTTTACCTTGGTAAAAACATAACTTTTTAACGATATGTGTTCCCCCTCGCAGAGTGTGTGTGTGGAGCAGTTGACTCTAGACTTTGAGTATCTTATCAATGAGGTGATCAGGAGCGACGCCGCCTGGGCCCCTCAGTTCTGCTCCTTCAGCGACTATGATGTTGTGATATTAGAGGTCAGTCTTTTTAACTTGTAGACTCTTTTACTTCGTCTTCGCGCCTGACACTGTTCTGCTGCAGCGCTTATTAAAACAGTGTGTCTTTGTGGAGGAATTGTAGTGTGTTGGGATAATACAGTGCTTTCTTTCCTGCAATTTGGTGTCAAAACATAAGTGTCACTAATAAACACACATTTGTTTACTTTGTTTCTTGTACTGCATTTGCAGCCGTAAACTTTTATATTTCTGAGCTGGAAAAAAGTAAAGAGGAACATGTTGCATTTGACTTAGAGATGATGTGTGTTTGATGTGCATCAGGTGTGTCCTGAAACCAACACTGTGATGATCAACATTGGTCTGCTGTTACTCGCCTTCTCCAATTCGGATGAGGAGCACTGCAGGTACATGTCCTAAATAAACCTAAAGCCTTCTTTAGCCCTGCATCTGCCACTTTGTTCTGTCCTCGCTAAGTCTACTTTTTTTCTTTGTTTTTGTTCCCAGGCCAAACACATACCATTCCAACCTGCAGGTCAGCTGGGACCTGAACACAGGTGTGTGTCGCACCGTGGGTGTTGGTGACCTTACAGAGGTCAAGGGTCAGACCAGGTGAGGAACTACTGCAACCCACTCTCTAACATACAAACCTTTGTCTGTCTCCCTTTTGTTAATCTCTGTTTAGTGCTGGTGTGTTCAAGGTGTCAATCTTTATTTCTCTCGTCAGTGGGAGTGTGTGGAGCTCTTACAGGAAGTCCTGTGTGAACACGGTGATGAAGTGGTTGGTGCCTGAGAGCAGCTCCCGCTACATTAATCGCATGACCAACGAAGCTCTACACAAAGGTAAGTTATATTCACATTTTTGCATATGTTCAGCATCCTGATATCTACCACAGCCCCTCCTACGCAGGCCGGATATTCTCTCAGTATGTTGTCCAGATGAGGATTATCATTCCTCCAGTCAATGAGCAACTCAATTGTCCTGATCTGTAACAGATCAGTCCTGGTCCTGATCTGTAACAGTCATCAAGTGAGACCCAATTTGATAAATAATGTAGTATGTGGTTCTCGGATCGCACAACATGAAGACTTCATAGCCTCTCTTCAGTTCAGACTTTCATATTGCAACACTTGTCTTTGTACAGAGAGAAGCTGACAGGATAAAGTCACTAACCTGCCTGTCAGCTCGCACTGGTCCATTTCAGTGGATTTACCATAAGGGCTTTAATACGTGTGCACTCCAAACGTAGGTGCGGCTAGCAGCTAGGTGCGCCTTCTCACAAACAAGTGACAGAAACACTCAAAGCTGGTCAGACTGTTGCCTTTCCTAAGAAGGCAGCCACAGATGGAGTGGATGGGCTGAGAGACAATTCAGCAAAACAGTGTCTGAAAACAGTGATTTTTTTTTTTTTTTGGGGTCTTTCTCAGGCGCTTTAAAATGCTTCCACACTGCCAACATGTCAGTGTCATTTTTGGTAAATGAAATTTGGTAAATTTATTTGTTTGTTTTTTTGACTTGTTAGTTTTTTTTTTTGCTATTTTTTGCCTGATTAATATCAGGTGCCGAACATTTGGAGCATCCCTAATTGCTATACAGCCTCGATGTTGTTTAGTAATCAGTAGATGACTAACATACTGACATAGGTTTACATTTGAGACTTGAGACAGTTAGATTAAAGTATACTTTTATACTGCTTTGTTAGGCAGACTTACAACCCTTTTTTTAAGAATCGTACCCATATGTTACCTATAAGTCACGTGTATAAAAAGGTGCAACAAACATCATTGATGACCGCTATGTTCCTTTTAGGCGTGTTGCTAAAAGGCCTTTGTCACAGCATACATTTTGAAGTCAGTGAGTAAGACAAGACAGTGAGCCACCATTCGCAATTTGCAAAAGACATTTTAGACATTTTGACAAAGTCACAGTAGGAAAACAAATGATGACTGAATTCCATTTCAAATCTCACTTGTCTTCTCCGTAGGCTCGTCCCTGCAAGTGTTGGCAGATAGCGACCGATGTACCTGGATTGTATTATGAAGAAAGAACGGGCCGCAAGTGTCAATGCAACAGAAACGAAAGCACACACAGATACACCTTGGCACATGGCCAGCTCAACCTTGATCTGAGCAAAACTGCACATGTGCAGTGACTATGCTTTGGTAAAGCAGTTAAAACACGTGTCAAACTCAGCAAATAATGCTGTAGTTGAAATACTGTAAAGAATCCTTTTTTTAGGTGGTACTTGTTTAATTTTACAGGTTTCATCTTTTACATTTTTGTAAATGTGTACTGTATCATTGCTACCACCAAAACCCAGTGCTGGACTGAACGAAGATTTTGTTTTTACATTTTTTGTTTTTATACATAAAGGTGTACTATTATAGTAGCATGAGTGTTTCTTGTGTGTCTGTAACTGAACGTATGCAATATCTGCACCCGTGTGATGTTCACAAGGGGATTTCATCCAGACAATAGGTGTGTGTATGTCTGAGTGTGTGCATGTTTAATGTGTATGTAATGATTCTGACAGATTCTGCTGCTTCTGAACCAGTTGTTTCCTCAGCTGGCCACGACCAGTCCAGTCTAGCTGTGTTTATTCATAAGGCTGCAGTGTTTAAAATGAGACAAATTGAATCCAGTACTGCATTACTTGACTCTTCTTTTTTTTTTCTTTTTTTTCAAACTCGTGTCACAGATGTAGAGACTTGTTGGAGTCACATGCTCAGCTGGTAGACATCAGGTTGTATGTTTACTGGCTTGGAAGTAATACCATGTTCTATTGGGATATTTTGTTAAAATAAAATGTTCAAAAGTCTTTTGTGAGTCTGTTTTATTAAGAACTGGACTAATTCTGAAAACAGTACAGCGTAGGTTTGTGGTACCCGGGATCATGAGATGATAAACTGTACAGGACAACAGAGAAAGAATTCTGCAACACAACATTGTTCACGATTGTTACTAACTTCTGATGGGCTGCAAGGGGAACACCACTAACTTGGAAGTGTATCCGCTTGTAAATTGATGCATAAGTTGTCTGCCTCACACTTTTTCAATGGCTTTAAAGGCATCTAGCAATGTTATACACCCAGTTGATATTTAGTTTAGTACATTTACATCTGCATGCTGTTCATATCAGCTGCTTACAGTTCCAGTGGATTTCTGTTTTGAAAGGTTTGATGTAATTTAGGCAGGGATTTTGATGGTACATTCATTGGAGTTTAACCTCTTAGGTTTTAAGAGAACTTTAAGTACCTTTTATCGCTGTCAAGTATGTCAGAAATAATTTATTGAGAATAGTTTTGGCTCAGACCCTAGACATTGTGGTCAGGACCGGATTCGGCAGTGCTCTGCTTATCAATCACCATGTTTCGGTGAACCTCCAGGTCCAAATTGCATCGGGGCGCTTGGACCCTGTTACACTTGCAGCTTGCAAGTCTAGTTTTTGCTTTATTTCTCAGGAATTACTGGATATTTTTTTTCTCTCAAAGCTTCTAAAAGTATTCAAATAAAACAAGCAAGATGTATCACTCCCTGCTTGAACTGGTTACAACTGGTAAACAATGGTAACATGAAAAGCAGTCCCAGATACTGTGGACTTCATTGTAAAGGGGCAATCCACCAGTTTTTGTTTACTGTCCGCATCATGAGGAGTACTACTCAGCCTGTAAAACAGTTACATAATGTCTTCTGTGGCTCTGAAGAAGCGTTTAGAACCATACTAAAAACTAAAAGTCAGGATATCTCATTCTCTGCTGTTTTGATAACAATTCTACATGGCTGGAGGATCCTTTACCTCTGATGTAGATGACGTGGCTGAGCAAAGACCAAGAACTCTTAAAAAAAGAATCTGGCACAAGTTTTGAGAGCAATCACATCCTTTTAGTTAACAGTGAGAATAAAGCGACACGTTGATCACAGGTTAAGTACAAAGGTATTCAGAATAACACAAAGATGACCTAATTTAGAAAAGGTTCAGCAGCACAAGCTAAGGACAGAATCACAATTTTTTTATAACAGTGACGTTGCAGTTAGCAGTTTATTTTATTTTTCAAGTCAGATTTTGTAGTCTGCCCTCAGCATATCAATACATGTAAATATATACTTGTTTTCTATTTAGAGCTCTTTGGTAGTCAGACCATCCTAAAGGACATCCCACTACTACCATTATAATATGTATTTTGTCTTTTCAGTCCCACAATCCATTAAAAAATGAACATCTGCTCATGCCACGTGAGAGGCTGCTGGTTGAGCATGTGCACTTTGGAATGGGTCCATCTAGAAAGCCACCATATTCACATGCTTGGCCCATCATCATCATCATCATCATCATCACAATAAAAATATAGTTCAATAATCTGGATGGTGGACATACCACACAACATATTTCTTAAGGCAATAATGGTTAAGCAACATACAAGTAGTCTGGATATATGCCAGTGTTGACAAAAGGTACATAATATAGGATATCTACAAAATGTTCAACATTGATACCCAGAAAATAAACATCTACTTTTACCCTACAAAAACTTTTAGACAGCAGCAGCTGGTACGTAGGTCGCCATGGATGTAGTAAGTGCTGCTGATTAGGTGGGATAAGCTTTGGCCTTGTCATGTGGCCCTTTCAGGTTGCATCTATGAAAGTGTGTGTATGTGTGTGTTTAAAAAAAAAAGGAGATTATGAGCTTAAAAGAATGGATGGATGGCGAATAGGCTGGATGGATTAAGAACAGCAAACTGGGCAGAATCATCACAACAAAGCTTGACGGTCACCATCTCAGATTTTTTTTTCTCCACAGCTAGTAAAAGTTCATGACAACACCGAGACTACTACACAGGACCATCATTTATTAACCCATCAATACAGAATATATAGAATACAAGCTTTTTCAGGCTAGAAATCTCTCAAAAGGCACAGGGTATCTGTTAACTGGCCAAATTAACAACAAATAAAAGCACAATATGGCATCCACAAATAGTTGTCAATAAACATCCGTGTGCCAACGAAGTTCACTGTGTGGTGTCATTCCAGATGCTACTCTGAGGTTAAAAAAATGTATATTTCAGACAGTCCCGTTCATTAAAGTCCAGCTCCCCTGCATAGTCATCACTTTAAAAGGCAAGGTGAGTTATTTCTTTGAGTTTAGAGTACAATGAAGAACACTGGCGTCTTCTCATCTCTCCACAGCAATCAGGTCAGTGGTTTTATATATAGAGTTTAGGCTGGACAGCTGAGGCTACTGACATCTAGCCACTGGATAAGACAGGGAAGGCACGGGGAACGCGGGAAGAGCGTCAAATGATTGGGTCAAGGCAAAGAGGAAGAACAATGGCAGCACAAAAGCACAGAGTAAAAAATTGGCAACAGGCTCACACACATATACTCACAATCACACACACACACACACACACACACACACACACCAGACGACCACACACTCAACACCACCTGTCTGCGAACCAGGAGCACACACACGGGCGACAGGATGGGATGATGTGACGTTAAAGCAAAGATGTGTGTGAAGTGAGCGTGTGCCAAATAATTATATAAATGAGTGACTAAGGTGGTGTGCTGTGGGTCTCAGTCAGACTGTGGAGATTTAAACTCGTCCTGGGCTGCTTGGTGGGCGGCTCCATTGGCTCCTTCTCGTCACTGACCGCACTCAGAGTGCTGGACTGCAGAACCAGGTCTCCGCTATCGTCCTCGCTCTCCTCTTCCTCATCGTCATCTTCTTCTTCTGATGGAGAGAGACAGTGAGATGACTTTAAGTTACAAGATTACAGAGGCTGGAGCAAAACCTGAAACTAACTGTATTTGTGAGGAGGGCCACACTTACCTTTCTCCGGGTCCGGAGAGATCCGGCTCTTGACGGTGCTGGCAAACTACAACATAGAGTAAGGATTGGAAATTTAAAAACATATATCATCAAGTGCAGATTGTAGGATGTGAGTGACTGTATATGTGGACATGTGGACATACTTCTCCCATGACCGCAATGGGTGTCACTCCTTTAGCCTGGGCCACTCTGTGTTCTATCAGATAGTACATATACTCATCATACAGCAAGCGGATCAGGTGAAAGGAACCAAAACTGGCAGCACTGCGCAGAGTCAGGTCCCGGATTACCATAGAACTGGTGAGAAAGCAGGAAAAATAAAGAAATTTCTATTAAATTTAAAAACCAAATACTCTTATACAACATGTTTTTCCTTTTCTCCTCACCTATAGAAGGACCAGTTGAGCAGGAAGACCTTGGCAGCCTTTGGTAGGGCGACAGGGTTGTGCTCGTAGGGCTTTAGGGCCTCAGAGACAACACTGTCCAGCCAGGTAGCCCACTGCTCCAGAGAGTTTTGCTGCTGCAAAGTCATTTTAAAGTCTTGCTCCAGCCGCTGTACCACACGGTCCTCACACTGACACACCCAGGATGCCTGCTCCTGAAAGGGACACAGACAGACAGTGTCAGGGTTATACTCCATTTCATCTAAAACACCAACAAACAGCAATAGGTGGGAGAAGGCAACCGAGGGAGACAGTAGTGCCAACCTGTACGTTGGTGAAATCAACACGGTTGAGGTCTGAGAGCATCTGGTTGATCTGGGCTGAGTTCTGCAGGACGGCACGGGCCGCCTGGGCCAGGTGGTTCAGGCTGGTATAGCGGCGCAACGTCTGGGAGAAGGAGCATACACACACCACCTGTGGGAGAGAGGGAAAAGGAAAAATGAAGGGAGCCGTGATAAGAGGTCAGGAAGGAGCTCAGTTCAAGCGCTGACCTAAAGTGCATCTTGGGTTTTCACAAACCTCACAGGAGGACAGCCAACTTGTGTAAATGCATGTCAAGACACACCATCAAATATAATACAAACTAGTCACTCAAGACATTTGCGATAAACTACAATACAAATACCTTTATGCGAACCATCTCTTCTGGGATGTTCATCATGGCGCCGGTCAACCAATTCTCTAGACTTTTGGCAAAGTTACGGATGGCCTGAGTTAAGGCACCTGACATGAATGATGGTAGAGAGGAGAAAGAGAGGGAAATGGGTTTAATTTTACATTTAAACATGCAGGTGTGTAGCAGAAGGTAAAACATCTGATCAAAGACCAATGTTCCCTCACCTTTCCAGGCTGGCATGCTGTACGCCTGCCAGATGACTGCCTCACTAAATACTTTAATGTACATACAGGGCTGCGACGAGCCTTGCTAACTTACTAGGGATGGGTCTCAGTACATCAGGGATGAGGATCTCCACCAGAGTCTGGTAGAGCAGGTTGTCGCACTCTTTCGTCCAGTGCAGCACTGGTTCAAACTTACACAGCACCACCAGGCACGATTTTGGCAGACGCTTCTCCGACTCATTGTGCCTGGATGAGCGCACGAGACAGATGCGACGGAGGGGGAGACAGACCGTTCAAACTCAGTTACAGCAGTGGATGTGATATGTGGGCTCATATTTCTTTTACACTTTCACACTTACAGGTTGAGTGATTCTGTGTCACTGCTCTGGCTGAACCTCCAGAAGGATTTCCACAGTGTCTCCACAAGAGTGAACTGAAGGTTGACCATCACATCCATTATGGCCTGTTGGGGTCACACATAACATCACAGAGGTCTCTAAAACGTCTTCACACCTCTGGCGTCTTGATTGCTTGACATTTTTACTGGAAAGAATGTTCTGTTCCACTAGAATTAGTAAAGAGAGCTTGGTGTCCTTTAGCGCTTCACACTTATGTGCTATAAAATTCAATTTCAGCTTTGACATCAGGCAGTTATTAAAGCTGGGTTTTAACAGTGACTACATCGAGGGCTGTGACCCGTGTATGCGGAAAGGGAACAAAAATAACTTGTAATCCAGAGTCTCATAAACAGCATGTGTGTCCTGTTTTCTTTGTCGATGACTGCCTACCTCGCAGTGTTCTCTGTAAAGAGTCTGAAAGGCCTTGAGGTGTTCTAAAAGGATCCCATCAGGCAGGGCTCGATCTTGCAGATCAATGTCCACAAAGTCTGGCAGTGGCCTTGATGCCTCTACACAAGATACAGAGAAACAGTAAGACCTTCAGTTACACATGTCAGATCCAATCATTATATCAACAGTGTTCACTTAGTTTCTAATAAAGTCATAAGTGCGTTGCTGGAAAGAAACAGGTTTTGCAGAGTGCAGGTGTTGCTCACCCAGAAACTGCTGATACTGTTGCACCTGTGCTGAAATATCACAGAGTGCCGCCGCCTGCTGACCAATCCCTGATGTCCCATTGGTGATACCCTGTGTCTTCTGAACTGGCTTTATCCTACTAGGCAGAGCAGCCATCAGTCAGGAAGACAAGGAGAGAGAGAGAAAGAGAGAGAGAGGGAGATGCAGCTTATGTTGCAGTTGGAGCACTTGGGGTAGGCAACATTGGAAAAGTGACAAAAATTTACAGCTAGATTTTTAAAAGTATCCAACCGAAAAATTCCCAGCCCCTCCTCACTCCAAAGCCACTCTTCTAAAACTTCTCTTTTTTTATGCGTAGTGAGTGCACAGTCGGAGTACGCGCACATAATCAGGTAGGCCAGCTAATCATTTGAATGCTTATTATGGTCCTGCAACAGCCATACCATTTTTTTCCATCTTTTGCATCAGAGCATTTGGTTTATTGATTTCTGTGGGGTTATAAAGAGAATTTCAACAAATATAACAAAAGTGCTTCTGAAATAAATTGCCTACCCCAGCATTAAAACAGGCTGCAATAACATTGTAAGCAAAACAACTGTTACATATTGTTGTTTAAATGGATCTTGTACAACACAGATGCACGTTTGGCATCTTGGCATAGTGTGTCTGAATGTGGACAGCTCTAGATAGATGTGCAAATGAAACCAGTGAGGACACACAGATTTAAAGACATAAAATCACAGGAGAGGCATTTTACACAATCTTATATTTACAAGCAGATATCAAAACAGAAATGACAAATGCCACCCATAGCTACAGGGACACAAGTACATGGTTACGTCCTGATACCTGTTTTTCTGTGAGAAAGGCTGCTGCCTCATCGCCATGTGCTGTTGTTCATCCATCAGTCTGAGCAGAGGGGAACCAGATTTGATCCGAAGACCATAGTAGTGGTACTTAGAGTTCCCTCTGAAACACACACAAAGAGTTATGACAATGTCCTGAGCTGCTCGTGCATCAAAATCTGTGTCTGTGTGTGTGTGTGTGTTTGTGTGTGTGTGTGTGTGTACCTGGTCCCTAATCTCCGTGTACGTAGCCCCATGAAGACAGACCTGATGAGTTTGCCGAAGGATGCAGCGTTAACAGGTTCTAGTTTCTGCTCCTGGCAGTGCAGCAGGTAGTGGTAGTACAGGGTGCAGCGAGGTAAACTGACCCCCTCCGCCCCCTCGTAGTTATCACACAGCCACTGCACCTAAGGGAGATGCACGGTTACAGAATTTAATTTTCTTAACTTTCATAACTAATGCATTTTTCACTTTGGATTTAAGTACTCACAGTAGCAGGCGGGGCACGAGAGTTAGGGCTGGAATAACTCTGTCCTCCTCCTCCTCCTCCACCACCTGCTGCAGTTCCTCCCAACACATAACCTCCCTGAATTACATAGCCTTCTCCGCCCGCAGCAGTTCCCCCACTATTGGCTCCTGTTGCCACGGAAACCGGCTGCGAGGTCACAGAGCCAGTGATGTCTGACTCAGAGCTGGGCGTGGCCTCGTAGTAGGTGGAAGAGGAGGTGGGAGGGGTCTGGGAGTAGAGGGGCGAGTCTGAGAAAGGGTAGTTGTTTGATCGACTGGAGAGGAAATGACAGACACACAAAAACATAAAAAAAACAAACAAACCTGTGTGACCAGGAAAGTTGCACGGTGTGTGTGATTGTGTGTGTGTGAGCAATGTGTCTATGAGTTATGCAACATGCACACATAGCACTCACATGGTGGGCGTGGTAAAAGTTGCATCTCCCCCTCCGTCCACATACTGCACCTGGCCAGTGAACACATGCTCCACCTGAACAACAAGCAAACTGGAGACTTAAAGCAGCAGCACTTGACGGCAACAAGCTGTAAACACAATATTATATTGTTGTTACGGCAAATATGTTAGCAACCAGTTGTCTATATACACATCCAGCAACATTAGCATTCTGTTGGAGTCGTGTTTCTATCCACCCGATGAAAGCTCCAATATTCACTTTTGGCACTGTTTCTGGTCTCCACCAACTGTTGTGGGACTATTTAGCTGCTGAATGCCCCAAAATGTTCACGAGCTAGCTTTGACTGTGTGTGTTATTATGAGCAGGGCAGGTATCGTATAATATATCTACTTGTGTACTGTACGTGTTTGTAATGTGTCTGTTTTTGTTACCTGTCTAGGGACTACGGGTGTAAATTAGCATTTTAGCTAAACTCCGGCATGTTTACATCTTTTATTTTTACACTGATGTTTATTAACATGCTCTGTTCATATAAAATAAATAAACAAAACAAATAAAGTAAAGGGTTTTCATAGGTTTTTGACTGAAAACAGCTGCTTGCTGAAAAGAACATGCATCACAGTAATGAGTGAACCCAAACATTGACATTGACGGTAGTAAAAACTAAAACAACGAGCGAATAGATGCTAAAATGCTCTGTAAAAGTGAGGTGAACTGGAGAGTTGGAAATGAATCCTCTTGGGGTCATCCCTACAAGTGACCCCTTTCCCCTTGATATAGTCGTTTGATCCGTCATTTTTTCTAGATGAGCAGCTTTTACTTAGTCTTTACCAGACATAATGCTTGAAACAAACAAACGGCTATGAACAGAGAAGAGTGAAACTTGATGAATATCAAACAATTTTCTTTGATTATTACATAAACCATATCCACAATTGTGCCTGCTCCGCAACAGCAGCTTTAATTGACCATATTTATTGGTATATTCTCTTGAATCATAAGAGGAAAGTTTTGTGTGCCTGTTTACCTCCTGGTTAATGTGCACAGACTGTAGATTGTTGATGTGGCCAGGCTGAATCCTCTTGGCTGCCTGCGACACCGCTTGCAACACTGACCTCTGCTGGTGAGTAACGTCAGAGTGTCAGATAGAGCTTTGGGTGCTAGACCATTAGTTGTGACTTGCTCCGACATGATCAAACACATTCATGGGGTTTGTGTGTATGTGTGAATCTTACCTGTTGGGCGGTCTGCACTGGTTGGACCACCTGAGTAGGAACACCAGGGGCAGGTGGGCTGGAGTCTGACAGACTGTCGTTGGAGTGAACAGAGCCCTCTAGGGATGGCAGGGGGAGGGAGAGAAGTTTTGTCAGATGATCAAACAAATCTCAACAGAAAAGCCAGCCACCACTTCCATACGTTCAGTACTCACGACAGACTGCTTCCAAATCGTAATAACAGCCATCGCAGAACATCCTGCAACAATGTTTTTATTTTTTGTTCAGCTGAGGAGAGACTGATAGTAGGGAGGAGGAAGAGTGTGTCTGCACAAGCCTCCTTTCATCCTTATATCTTGCATCCAGGAGGACAACCTTGGACAGCTAATCTCCCCAGATGGAGAGAGAGATCACTCCATCTTGTAAACATGCAGATCAGATGAGAGAGGGAAATGAGAGATACATGAGGGATGATGGATAGAGAGAGAATGGAGGGTGGATGGAGGGTGGGCAGAGGAGAGGATAATATTCACTTCCTTGTATCCAGCAGGTAAGAAAATATTTTAATTTTGCTGTTTTGCACTGTCCAGCTGTGTCGTTCTTACTTCAACCTGGGTTAACCTCTGTGAACATACCAATAGTTACGCAAGGGCCAAGTTAACACTTCAGCCAACACAGCCCACCACTCAATTTAATTTGCAACATGATAACTGCAGGAAAGTGACAACCAGTCTCTTCCCCAAGTTTATACAGTTTGAAAAAGTTAGTAACTTTTTATTGCTACAACTTTTAATTCTTCCCAGAAGACAAAAGCGATGGATACTTAAAGGGTAATTTCGGTATTTTTAAACCTGGGATTTTTGCATATTTTGGGGTTGAAATGACTAGTACAAAAAGTTTTTGAATCCATGCAGAAGATGGCTTCAGCTGGCAGCTGCGATCCACCTACAGTGGATGCTACATGTTTCTTTGGATCCACTTTGCACATCAAAATTACTTCCACAAAATGTGCTTCTTTTTGCCACAGACAGGCTCAGACTGTTACACGTGGTACCTTAAACATCACAGAAAGGATCCCTAGGAGTTACTCCTGGTGACACCCTTTGTTAAACAGGAAGCAGAAGTCTCGCTTAATGACAATTCTCGCTCTGAAATTTTGTGAGAGGCAAGTTGTTGCAGGCAGACAATGAAAGAAACATGAGTTGGAGGGAGAAGTTTGTTGTGTTGGAGTAATGTTAGTAAATAAAGTCTTGCTAGCAGCTCCTGTATGTACACGACAAACTCCTCTCCCTCATTTCCACTGGCGTTTCCTGCAACAACACACCTGTCATGAGATTTTACAGCGTCACTGTCAGTCACTGGTAGGGTCCAGGTTAATAAAAATCCAGAAATTATGCTTTTATAAATATGTTATCATCAGAGGTTACATAGTGTTTACCAGAGGCTGACTGCTGGCTAAATATCTAATTAGTCACCTCTGTTTTGTGGCAACTTCTATACCTACATTTCTGGATTCGAAGGGAAAGGTCTACTGATTGAACAAACAAATGAAGGCGGTGTCAATCACAACATCACAACCAACCAAATCATCTTCATTAGGGTTGGGCCAGATGGTCGATGGTATCATAATTGTAAAACCCTGCCCCGCCCCGGAAAAAAACCCCTATATTTTTCACATAATACCGCCATGTCAAAGCAGGTTTTAATCAACACAAACATTATTATAAATTTTATATGCTTTGCACCTTCCACAGAATTCTCCTCTTCCCACACTCAGACACACAAGAGGCCAGTTTTTCTGGTAAAGGCATGACACTGTAAAGTGTACCCTTTCTTAAAATCGAGTGAGCTACTTTTAACAGGCCGACCTCTTTTATGCAAAATTAATTTCTATTTAAAACAAAGTTACTGTCATTGTTAGCAGGCTGAACAGACTTTTATCCCCATTTTATATCTTCCATTACATCTTCTGAAGCAGGCTGTTACAGTGTCTTTAACTTTGTGTACAGTTGTTGTATTCAATGGATCATTGTAGCCTGTTATCATAAATATGTGTACAAAAAAGCACAATAGCTAAAGTGTATCATCTCACATGAAGTAGAACTACTGCATACCTGCGCTGAGTAGAACCTTCTTACTACAGTCCATGTTCCCTTTATGAGGGAATGTCAGGTTTTATTAGTCAGTTATTCAGCTAACTTAGTAGTTCTACTTCATGAGTATGAGACAAGCCCCAGGCCTGTGACTTTGTCACTCTGGGTGGGAGTGCACAGTGTTACTTGACACTAGCGGGCAAAAAGATCTACGAATAGATGGCCTTAAAATAAACACACAGGCAGACAGCAGTGCAAGGGTCAAAGGTCAAATTGCTTGAGCACTTGTTTTTTAATTAAGGATACATTTTGAAAAAGCAATGGTCTAAATTAATGTGAATATCTGGAAAAAGGTCCAAAGCCTTGTAACCACACATTACATTAGCTACCAGAGAAACGGGCTTATGTATTTTTTGTACCACTGCAGGAATTGCAAACTTAAAGCCATGTTGATGCAATATCATTTAAAAAATCCTCATTATACCACCAACTCTCTATAAAAGCAGAAACAGCAGAGCAGAAGTGAAGTCAGGTCCATCCATCAGCTATCCACGCTCCCACGTTCGGGACTATGCAGCCTAGCAACCAAGTCCATCAGCTTATTTTGTCCTCATAATATATGCACCACCCAAACAGACAGGCAAACTACAATTAGGGGTATTTCGATCCTGGTGGGACTTATCATCATTCTAGCCATCTAATCAAGACTTTTTAAAGTTTTTAAGAAACACTGGACATAACATCATCATCATAACTAATGACTATTATATGTAGTTATGCACAAATATAGTCACATAATTCCTAATGTGTTTGGATATCACTGGAATATGTTTTTGAGGCAGCTGGGGCTAAAGCTAGTGATGACCAGCCCCAAACTACACAAATTCCATTTTCAAAGTGTTGCTGTTAAAATGCTGATGAGCAAGAGAAGTCCAGGCTTGAGATAAAGAAAATAAAAGGACTGTGCACTGGATACACATGTAGGTGCTAAAATAATTATCTACGTCAATTAATATAGTAAACTGATTATAATTTTAATTACTGATTTGTTTATCAAGTAAAAATAATCGAGACATCATCCAATTTACTTAATGTGTCCGACCGATAGTCGAAAACCTACAAATATTCAATTTACAATTATATCAGACAGAGAAAAGCAGGAAGTCCTCACATTTGAGAACCAGTAAATATTTGGGCATTTTCCTTGACTTAAAGAATTACTTTCTTTTTATTATTTATTTTCTATCGATTAACTACAATTGTTTCAGCAATATTAAATACCACTTTCATTTTACATTTTTTTATACAAAATTAAGAAATGTTAAGAGAACATGATGGGCCTGGCAGCTAAAAACAAGCATTTGTCATCATTCTTAATATGTTTAGAAAAAGATGTTTACACAGTTCTCCCCTGCACTGTTTGGTGACTAGACAAACTGCCATTCTCAAACCAGGATCCAACCTGTTGTTTACACCCTAGATAAAGACTTGCAGGACAAAGTGAAACATGCCATATCGTGCCCTGCATTCATGCATTATGTAGGTAAGCGTCAGTCATTCGTCAGGTGCTCACCTGTAACAGTGACTATGATGTACTGCGGCGAGCTGCTCTGACCATTACTCTTCTGGACCGCAGAGTGCTGGATGTCAGGGGTCACATAGTGCTGCGTAGGAGTGGTCAGAACCACTGCCTTCTGGCTCTGGCTTTGGGCGGGCGGCGCTTGAGAACAAAGTGCATCCTGTCCGGATTTTGAGGACGCGGCTGATTGGTTAGATGGTGCAATGGTTCCAGATGTTGGTGGGATCTCGGACAGGAAGTGTGCCGTCTTTGCGGACGAGGGTGTGGTGGCGGCAGGTGTTGCTATGGTTACTGTGTTGGCCTGCTGAGGCTGAAGGTCCTCCGAATATCCAGAAGTTGCCATGGCAACCAATGCTGTACTAATCACTACTTCTGTGGATAAAAAAAAGAGGAAAGGGCTGCAAACATACATAGCTACACACTTGTTGGCATAATATTTCACCTGTCTGTGTTTCAGCCACACAGACCTGACGTGTGTGTGTCTGTTTGAGGGTGGAACACAAGCCGGAGGAGGAAGTAGGGCTTTTGTCTAAGACTAAGCTGTAGTCTAGAGCTTTTCCTGTTTGTGTGAAACACAGTGTGATCTTAAGCACCATACATAAAGCAATGAATGATTTTTTAATCTAAAACAAGGTTCACTGACCATGAAGGTGTTTCAAGTAAAATAAAACCTGTAAACTGATTAACTAAAGATGAGAAAATATGCGACCATGAATAGTTCCTGGTATTACCATCTGGAAATAAACCCATTTTAAACAGTGAAACCACTGTCCGTCAGGATTTTAGGCCATCCCACTGGACGATAAGCCACTCCTGTGTAAACCAACACTGCAAACAAAACAATCAGATGATCATCCGGCACACCGTGTTCACGGGAGTGACCTGCCGAATTCAATGTCACACCAAAAACTTTTTCAAAGTCACAAAACGATTTTCAGACATACTACTACACTCATATCCCAGTTGTTTAGAAATCATAAACGCGTGAGCAGCTTCTCGCGTATGTTTTTGCATTTAATGTTTCCAGAAAGCCTGCTTGAAAAGTGAGTTGAGAAAGCGACAGTGAGCTTCCCCGAGCTAGCAGCTCACGTTGACTTGTGACGTTAAAGCGATCTAGCTAGTTCCTAGGTACTCATGTTGGCTAGGGCAATGCATCTGTGACCACGCCAACGATCACGTGTCGTTATAATTTAATCTTAATCGAAACTGTTAAGAAACAGCCTGAACATTTTAACAAAATAGCTTTAAAAAAGTACGATAGGCACTAACAACACACCCGCCATCTTGTGCTCTTATCACAGCTCTGACATCGCCATAACAACGGTCTGCATGCGAAAGAAGCCACTTTCATCTCCGACTCACGCAACCACTTTCACGTCAAAGCTGACGACTGTACAAAGAAGCACACGTATTTAACTAAGATAAAATACAAATATAATTCTGGTATATTTTACTTCTTCACCTCTAGTTTATCCCAGTATTGTCCTTTTTTAGCCGTTAGCCAAGTGTTTTCCTTAGATTTACGTTGTTATTGTTGACTCCCGTTGCTTGGTTCTTGTCGCCAGGACTACCGTGACTATGGCGCCTTGCCTTCACCGGGGCAACTGTTGCTACCCTCTCATCATCGCCCCGCCCTACACTAAATGCTGATTGGCTGACTCGGGAGGTGGTCGTAGCGTCATTATAATATTCGACCGTTGATTGGTAGAAAGTGCCTGTCTGTCAATTTCATCAGAGTCTAACGTCAAACGACCACTTCTAGTGTTACTTTCTTGATAGCTCAAGCAGAAAGGTAGAAAATGATGGGACGTCATTCACCGCCTCTTATCTCTGCCCCGGCTGATATAAATCGTTAATACTGGGGTGGCGACAGTATTAAGCCCAAAGGCTGGTGAAGTCAGCCTTTGGGCTTAATACGGCCCAAAGGCTGGGCTGGGAGACCAGCGTTCGTTTCCCACATCCACCAATGTGTCCCTGATCATAACACTAAACCCCTGGTTCTCTGACATAAATAGTAATTATAAGTCTCTTATGATAAGAGCGTCAGCTAAATGAATGTAAATAAATAAACAATAAAATAAAATATACAAAACAACGATATAAAAAATCAAACTCAAAATCAAAAAATTCATCTTATATTGAAAATATGTTTTGCTTTTTGACCAGCAGTAGCATTTCTCCAAGGAGCAATTATTAAAATAACAACCAATAAAATTAACAATAATATGATAATATTACAGTAAGTTTATGCAAACAGCAACAATTATTTAATTTATTTATAAGTCTAGTTTGAGTTTCCACTGTTAGTCCTCAGTTCGTGGCATGAGAAGATAAATAAGCAAGTAGTGGAGTTTCTGTCTGATTTAAATTTGACTTCAGGATATTTGGGAAATGTTTGTGGAGTGTTTCTTCTGTGACGTTTTATATTTAGGACACGAGGTGAGAAAGTGCTGCTCTATCTCTGCCTGCCCTCTGTTGCACTGGAAGCAGAGTCTCTCCTATTCTGGCAGCCATCTCTGTCTGTGGCGACCCTTTTATTTTTAATTTAAGACATTTTGTTGTTCTCAGGTAATTTGCCAGTGTGAATACTCTTTTTAGGGCCAGAAAACATTGTAGTATCACAGTATCACTAGTTGGCCTCTGAAAACTCTCTGTAGTGTGTATGTGTGTTTCCTTTTGTAGTGAACACCAATGTATTGCACTTGTTGTCCATGGGGTGCATGGATACTGATCTCCATCCAATGCACGACAGAGCAGACAGTGAGATGGAGATTGTGCTGGTGACACAAAGCACAGCTCAACTGATGTATGAGACAGAAAGGCCAACAAAAGGTCACAGGTGATTAGATAGCCAAGAGCTCTGTTGACATCACCTCTGGCATCATTTGCTACTTAATCAAAACCTTCCTTTTTCTCTATGTGCATTGTTGCCCCTAAAGGTCTCCGGTCTTATCTCTGGGCATGACGAAGAGTGGAAGTGAGTTGAGGTGCTTCTCCGAGATGTTGAGGCCTATATAAGGTGGGGGCTGTCCAGGATGAAGCACAAACCACAGACATCTCAAGCAATTTCCAGCCTTTGAGACACCTACGACATCTTTTCCCTCACAACATGTGGAAGGCAGCACTCTTGACCCTGGGCTTGTTGGTGGCGTTGGTGGACAGGGTGCGGCCCAATGATGCCCATCCCTCTTTCTATGGGGTGAAACTGTGTGGAAGAGAGTTCATACGAGCTGTCATCTTTACCTGTGGTGGTTCTCGCTGGAGGAGAAGTGTAGGAGACTCCGGTAAGAGTGTGTGTGTGTGTGAGAGGGAGAGACTCTGGATTCAAGTTTTTTTTAAATGTTTTCCTAGAGATTTACCTTTGCTTTTTTTATCAGCTCTTATTGGAGAAGAGGCCTTTGACCCGTGGAACACAAATCCCATCCCTCAACTTGCCAGCGAGCAGGATCCTGCAGAATCTCAAGCATGGAGAGATCAAACACCAAATGTGGCATCTGTGGCTGCTGGATTCAGCCGCTCAGGTCGCTCGCCAATCTCAGAGGAGGTGCTGGAGGCTCTGCGGAGCGCAGATAGGAAAGGACGGGATGTAGTGGTCGGACTGTCCAACGCTTGCTGCAAATGGGGCTGTAGCAAGAGTGAAATCAGCTCTCTCTGCTGAACCTTGTTTAAATACACTTCTTGTCCTGTCACTAACATCTCTTTTCCTGTGTGATTCCTTCATTTCTTCCCATCACACTTAACGGCCATGTGTTGACTATTGATACAGAAATCTGACTCTGTACTAAAAATGTGTTTTCTGTGATTATCACAGATTGATATATGTTTAATAAAGCTTTGTGTACTTGGTATGAAAGTTTCTGTTCCTTTTACAAAAGAGCTACTAAAATGATATTCCATGGTGTTAGGACACTTCCACTTTTCATAAAGCTTGTTTCAGCAATAGCTATACAGTTTGACGAGGATTTCGAAATGAAAGGAAGTGGTGGGACTGTGAATACACACAGTGGCCTGATATTTACTGAATCCTTGCTGCTTTCTGTGACGTTAGAAGCCATGTATACAATTGTTTACAAATCACTGGAATCCAGTACCAAAGATCTGCAACAAACTGCCTCTGTGAAGCCTTTGTATAATTTTTGACTTTGGCTGTTTATTTCAGCGTGTTCATGGGGATTTGCTCAACCTCCTATCAGATATGAATTATCATTGTCATATTAAGATACATTGTCTTTAAAGCTGAAAATAATAAGCTTCACACTGGCAGTTAAGTTTGCACTGGTGTTCATGATTTCGTGTCCACGCCCTGTTCAGTTCATACAGATCAATCATACAGTGCTCCAGGAATTTGAAGCTGACACCATCTGGTGGTCAGAAATGAAACACAACACAAAAAACGATGCCTGCAACATGTCTGTTCACAGGATTATTAGTATGTGACGCAATTTAAAGACACATGCAAATACTGATGCATGCTGTGTGCCGACTGTCTAACAAACAGTAAACTCGGTGGCTGCAGCTTTCCATACTGTTACCTTGCTCGACAGTGTCCGGTACGGAAGCCGACCAAGATCAAACCGATCACCCGGCTTGATTGCAAGGCATGCAATCTCTGTCACATAACAGCTAGCCCAGCAACCACACATATCCACTGAGATCAGAAGTTGGTATTATCCACACAGATCGCAGACACATTTTATTTAATGTTAACGTTAGTTGTTAGAGTGTAACTACACTATTGAGAATCGAGCTATAGATCCACCACCTTGGAGTGACCAGGTAAAACCTTTCGCGGTACTTTCAAGATGATGCTAGCTAGCAATGCTACTGGTTAGCTATGTTTTAAGTATTAATGCGCTCTGTTTGCGCCGTATTTGTTGCTTTGATTACAAACACTGCCTTCACATAGCAACGGGGCGTCCTTGGAGTTAACGTAAGAAAGCGTTTAGCAGCTGTTTTCTGTGTGAATCTTGTAACGTTAAGTTACGTGTCGAGTGTCACAGCGACGCTAAGCTAGCTTGCTATCTGAATGAACAAGACATTTGCGCCGTCAGGGCCTAACTAATGTGGAAACGGCTGGTTAGATCGCGATTGATAACAGTTCGCGTGGTTCCTTGTTCTTGCATCTGTAACTTAAGTTACCAAAGGAGGACGACGGTAACGTTAGTGGTACTTTGAGGTTTCATGTAGCCAGAAACTGAAAATGTTCTTAAACATTAACACGTTCACGGCAGTGTTTTGCAACGTTGTCGACACATATTTACAAGATATGTTACTAAAATGTGTAGTTATCAGTTAACGCTAGCATTTGACACGCTGTTAGTAACTGCAGCCATCGCACACCCATCTGTTATCGTTACTGCGTAGCTTACGTTACTCTTACGTGATTTGAGTAGTAACGTACGACGGGGGCTGTAGTAGTACATGCTTCATAAACAGGCTATGTGTGTGTTTACGTCCTGTAGGATGGAGTGGCAGCCAGATGAACAGGGTCTGCAGCAAGTGCTTCAGCTACTCAAGGACTCCCAGTCCCCAGACACAGCAACACAGAGAGCTGTGCAAGAAGTATCCTTACATCTGTGTGTGTGAGACTTTGTTTCCCTAATGAGAGCTTGTGTGTCAAAGTGGGTGATAATGAAAAACTGACTCGGCGTGTTTTGTCATGCGTAGCTTGCATCAAGTGAACTGGTGTGTGTTTATTGTGTCTGTATATACTGCTCACATGTTAAACACATGTGGGATGTGTGTGAGCTTTTGCTGTGTGTTTGTGTGGATAGTTGGACTCCTTAACAGAGCCTGCAGAAACTGGAGCAACTTAACCAGTTTCCAGATTTCAACAACTATCTCATCTTTGTCCTCACAAGCCTCAAATCTGAGGGTATGTATGTGCACATCAAAAAATAAGTCATTTACTAACCTTAGCTTGTCCCTGTAAATATTTCTGTATCTCACCTCCTCGTCTCCATTTTTAAAATGTCTTTATAATCTGCCTCTCTGCTTCTGTCCTTCTCAAGACGAGCCCACTCGCTCTCTGAGTGGTCTGATACTGAAGAACAATGTTAAGGCTCACTACCAGAACTTCCCTTCCAACGTGGCTGACTTCATCAAACGAGAATGCCTCAACAACATTGGAGACCCTTCACCGCTAATCAGAGCTACGATCGGTGGGTGTTTGAGCGAGAAAGAGAAGGTGGAGTAAGAGAAAGCTAGTATTTACTGCATGTCCTAGTCAGTGTGAGTCAGACTGCTATGTAGGTGGTTGAATTTTTGCAGGTAACGTGGCTGTGTGGGAGTGAGCAGTCATTTGATATGTTTTAAATTATTGAATATGATGACGAATTAAGTTATTAGTTACTCCTGAATTTTAAAGCCTGATTTATCTTTGTGTTATTTTATCTATCATAAAGGCATCCTGATCACAACCATAGCCTCTAAAGGAGAGCTGCAGACGTGGCCGGAACTGCTGCCTCAGCTCTGTAATCTGCTCAACTCAGAGGACTATAACACCTGCGAGGTCAGTCTCACCTGCCTGCACACACAAAAAGCTTTGTAATGTCGTGTTATAATTTGGCTTCTACATTCTTTCTTTATGATTTTTCTCTGCCTTCAAGGGTTCTTTTGGAGCATTGCAGAAGATCTGCGAGGATTCATCAGAGCTGTTGGATAGCGATACTCTGAACAGACCTCTCAACATCATGATCCCTAAATTCCTGCAGTTTTTCAAGCACTGCAGCCCCAAGATCAGGTCAGTGAAACACCAGTGTTTTGCTTTCTGAATCCCACTACTGGCGCCTTTGGGTCTCCTCCTCGGCCTTTCCACTTCGTCTCTACCTGTTAGAATCACCATTATAGATCCCACTTTGTTTGTGTTTCTCTCAGGTCCCATGCTATAGCGTGTGTGAACCAGTTCATCATTGGGCGAGCTCAGGCTCTAATGGATAACATTGACACCTTCATTGAGGTGAGCACTACATGGTTATGTTTTCATTCCCGTTGTTTTCATACATCCCTTTCTCACATGTACCTCCATCTCATTTTACTTATATGACTCTTATCTGTTAAAGTTTTTACTGCATTTCTGCTCATAGTCTCTTGTTACTGTTCCCATTGACTGACTTCATCTGACTTTATCCATGACAGCACTGTTATGAAAAAGTCTCTCTTTTTAGTCAGTTATGAATGGAACACGTGGAGTGCGCCGTTACTTGTAAATTAACTGCTTTTCAAACATTGAAAATTTTGTGGAAATGCTACCATGTCCTACAGATTGCCAAAGCAGCGTTATGGCAAAATAATTCGGCACCATAAGGTACTGATGTGTGGGGGAAAAAACCCTCCTTATTGCGTATATTGCATTTACGACACTCGGCTCAAGTTAGTTTGATGTTGAGATGAACACATATTTTACCCAATAGAGTGACCCTGCCCATCCTTCCCTTCTCCCTCTGCCACTCATCCCCTTTCTCTTCTTGTCTCTTTCGTATCCAGAGTCTCTTTGCACTGGCTGGTGACGAAGACAGCGAAGTGCGGAAGAACGTCTGCAGGGCTCTAGTCATGCTGCTGGAAGTCCGCATTGACCGCCTCATCCCGCACATGCACAGCATCATCCAGGTGAGGGTGGGACTTTATCTCAACGCACCAGTTTAAACTAAGAACACGTGGCTTTTCCCTCTGTTAGGGATGCAATGAAAATTTTTGGCTGAAGCCCAAACCAAAACCGAATATAATGGGGGGAAAAATTGCCCAATACCGAACACCAAACAAGTACATTCACATTATTTCATTTGTTTTGCCTTGTTTTTACCATTGCATAAATTACATAGTCAAAATATGCTTTTTACTGAGTGTTTCCCAGGGGATTTGGAGAGACTGGTGGTGGGTCCGAGGTCCAAGAGGGTCCGATAAAGTAAATTACATGTGTCCATTTACTTTTAATGTACACATGTAATATGTTTTCTACTTTCTGTGAATATAATCAAATTAATCTTATTTCCATACTGTATAGACACCTACTTTTAAAAACCGGACCTCCTCGCGCTAAATTAATCAAGTCTAACCCAATTTGATAAATAACTTTGTATGTGGTTCTCGTATCGAGTAACATGAAGACTTCATAGCCTCTCTTCAGGTAGGACTCTCATACTGCAACACTTGTCTTTGTACAGATACAAACTGACAGGATAAAGTCTCTAACCTGCCTGTCAGCTCGCACTGGTCCGTTTCAGTGGATTTACCAGAAAGGCTTTAATACGTGTGCACTCCAAATGTATTAGGCAGAACACCAAAAGTGTTTTTTTTTTGCTTTTTTCGGATGATTAATTTCGGTGGCCGAACATTCAGTGCATCCCTACCTTCCCCTCATTATCATCATCATCACCTCTTGTTGTCTGTCACCAGTACATGCTGCAGCGGACCCAGGACCCAGATGAGAACGTTGCTCTGGAGGCCTGCGAGTTCTGGCTGACGCTGGCTGAACAGCCCATCTGTAAAGAGGCCCTGTCCGGACACCTGGTCCAGTAAGTGTTCACATGCCAACAGGTCGTTGGACAGGGTTAAGATGAGGACATGGAAAATCTAGTGTTGTAGTGCAAGTATGAATTTCATGTGGATGGTAATGTGGTTGTCTGTCTGTTTTTTCAGACTGATTCCAATCCTGGTGAATGGGATGAAATACTCTGAGATTGACATTATTCTTCTAAAGGTGACCCCCCCCCCCCATACAAAAACTCTGCCTTCTTTTCTGGTCTCTTCCTTTTTCACCATGTGTCTGTTCTGCATTAACCTTTCTCTCTGTTCTTCAGGGCGACGTTGAAGAGGACGAGGCAGTTCCAGACAGTGAGCAAGACATCAAGCCTCGCTTCCACAAGTCCCGCACCGTCACACTGCAGCATGAAGGAGGGGAGGGCGAGGAGGGGGAAGACATCGATGAAGACGAGGATGACGATGATGATACTTTGTCTGACTGGAACCTACGTGAGTTACAGACACGCCGCTTGCAGTAATCCTCTCTGGTGACTTCTTTAAGTTCTTGCTCTTAAAGTGCATTCGTCAGAGTTTATCAACGCCTTTTGTTTACAGTTTGGTTTAGCTTCTTTTAACACAACACAGAGCGTTATTACAGTTTCAAACGTATCTAATGCTGAAGGTGGTGTCCCCCTCCAGGAAAATGTTCGGCCGCTGCTTTGGATGTTCTTGCCAACGTGTTTCGTGAGGAGTTGCTCCCCCATCTCCTGCCCCTCCTCAAAGGCCTGCTTTTCCACCCTGACTGGGTCATCAAGGAGTCTGGCATCCTAGTGCTTGGGGCTATCGCAGAGGGTGAGACCAAGCACAGACTTTCTACTGAAACAGTATAATTAAGACAAACGGGTGTAGTGTTTCACTGACCCTAAATATGTAAATAGTAGAAAGGAAATTATTTCTTGGACAATAAGGTGATCTGTAATCCTTAAGGTTTTAATACCTAGAATTCGTCTTGATATTTTTATTGCTTGAGATGAAGAACAGAACTTTTCACATTTTTAAAACATTGATAAACAAAAAGCTTTAGAGGCACCGGTAAAGCTAATTTGAATTGAATTGAGTTGAATGTGGGCTTTGATAGCTTTCGATAGAGCCAGTCTAGCAATGTTTCCAGTATTTATCCTAAAGCCAGAGAGTGAATAAGCACATTTCTCAAAATGTCCATCCAGGCTGTATGCAAGGCATGGTGCCTTACTTGCCTGAGCTCATCCCCCACCTCATCCAGTGTTTGTGTGACAAGAAGGCCCTGGTCCGCTCCATTGCTTGCTGGACTCTCAGCCGCTACGCCCACTGGGTGGTCAGCCAGCCCCCTGACGCTCACCTCAAACCCCTCATGACAGAGCTGCTCAAACGCATCCTGGATGGCAATAAGAGGGTACAGGAAGCAGCATGCAGGTACACCGTTTAGTTTTTCCACATGTACATGTCTCTGCGGGTTTTTTCTCGCATTCGCTCATAGCCCCTTTTAAACCCATCTTGTCTTTTCTACAGCGCGTTTGCCACCCTGGAGGAGGAGGCGTGCACAGAGCTGGTTCCTTACCTGAGCTTCATCCTGGACACGCTGGTTTTTGCTTTTGGGAAGTATCAGCACAAGAACCTGCTCATCCTCTACGATGCTATAGGAACCCTGGCGGACTCTGTGGGACACCATCTCAACCAGCCTGTGAGGACAACAAGCTAAATGTTTTGTGTGTGTAACATATTGATAATGTCTGTGGTGGTAAAGACACAAATGAATTACAGCCCAAAATCACACACTTGTGTTTCTAGGAGTACATCCAGAAACTGATGCCTCCGCTGATAGCCAAGTGGAACGAGCTGAAGGATGAAGACAAAGATCTCTTCCCTCTGCTTGAGTGTCTGTCGTCTGTAGCCACAGCGCTACAGAGCGGCTTCCTCCCATACTGTGAGCCTGTCTACCAGCGCTGTGTCACCCTGGTCCAGAAGACACTGGCTCAGGCCATGGTGAGCCACGCACATGCAGTCACATGCAGAGGCAATTTATGTCCTTGCTGCTTTATATAAATCACATGGTTCCACTTCTGACCGTTCCTCTCCACCATCTCTGCTATGTGTCTCAGATGTACAGTCAGCAGCCAGACCAGTACGAAGCACCTGACAAGGACTTCATGATTGTGGCTCTGGATCTGTTAAGCGGCTTGGCTGAGGGACTGGGAGGCCACGTGGACACACTTGTGGCCCGGAGTAACATCATGACTCTGCTTTTCCAGTGCATGCAGGTGAGGAGAGACCGTGTGTGTGCGCATCAGTGTGTTTACACTCTGGTATTACCTTTCTATATAAGTTATCCTTTCTGTGCTGGATTCAAATTACCTGCACCCAACCTCAAGCCTCACTAGTAAGTGCCGTATTTGTTACTGCTAATGCAAACGGAACATTTCCTAGTGCTGCCTCTCATTAAATATGTTCAACTGACTGTTGTCTGTCTGTTTTGTGATGCAGCCACAGAAGTGCCCTTGCATAGATTTTACTGCTTGCTCTCATTGGAAAAAAACAACTTTTATATTCTGTTCTTTTAGTGAGCCGATCATTTTATACCTTTTTGCTAGGCTGTGATGGAACAAAAATAACACCCATAGCAAGCTGTCAGTTGTGCCATTGGACTATTCTTTAGGTCTGTCGACGGTGTGTGTTTACATTTCTCTTTGTCTCTCGGTCTCTTTTGTCCCAGGATACGATGCCTGAAGTAAGACAGAGTTCATTTGCTCTGCTTGGTGACTTGACCAAGGCCTGCTTCCCTCATGTCAAACCGTGTATTGGTAATTATCTCACTCACACTTCACATATTTCACACACATAACATTGCCGTCCTCCTCCTTTTTTATGTCAAATGTGATGTAACATTTTTCTTCTTGTGTGTTTTTGTGTGTGCTGCAGCTGAATTCATGCCAATCCTCGGGACAAATCTGAACCCAGAGTTCATCTCCGTCTGCAACAATGCTACCTGGGCCATCGGAGAGATCTGCATGCAGATGGGTGAGTTGCAGCAAATCTGTTTTTATTGTTAAGCGCTTGTGCGTTTGAATATGAAATGCAGTGTGTTGACGTGCGTGTCTCACTTTAATTTACCACTCTATCAGGAGTGGAGATGCAGCCGTACATCGCTATGGTTCTGAACCAGCTGGTTGAGATTATTAATCGACCCAACACCCCCAAGACCCTGCTGGAGAACACTGGTATATGAATACACAGATATTTTTTAAAGGGAAGTAGCCAGACTTTATAGTTACATGTTAGGACTGACGGGAAATCAGAGCAGATTACAGTCAACAGGGATTTAATGGTTTACACGGCATACTGTACGCACACTGCTCTAACAGCAGACTTCCCAACTCCTCTCCCTTCTCCTCCAGCAATCACCATCGGTCGACTGGGCTATGTGTGTCCTCAGGAAGTCGCTGCCATGCTACCACAGTTTATCCGACCTTGGTGAGAGACTGTTCAATCGCTTTCTGTGTCTTTAATACCCCACGTTATGACAACAGTCTGCATTGTGTGTTACCATGGATCACACACATGCAGCAGACACGTGTGCACTCATCTTCTTTGGTCTTACCATCTGATCTCTCTTCTTCTCTGTGTTTCTGATGCGCATAATTATGTTAGCTTATCCATACTTGCAAGACACATTTGTGGCATTTGTTCTCTATCAGGCATCAGTTCATTCCTGTTCTGATGTTTCTCATTTTTTCTCCTAGCTTCTTATATGTGATCACATAGCTGCAGAGCACAATAACGGCATTACAATGGCTGCAGTATTGACATTCTCTAAATACACTTGTGAAATGTTTGGAATCAGCAAGCAGTGAGAATTACAACCCTGACATTTGTTGTCTTCCTCCAACTTAGTTAAAAGAAAAATGTCCTCCCACACAGTAAGACAGTGAATAATGTTTGGCTACGACCATTTAATTTGCTTTTCAAAATTTTGTAGATGTCAAACATAGACAAGATAAGTTGGAGAGTTGAATTTTAGGTTAGGATCAAGTTTAACAGTGGCTAACAAGCTGGTTAACAATTGCATGCTGCAGGTGTACGTCTCTGCGGAACATCAGAGACAACGAGGAGAAAGACTCTGCCTTCCGCGGGATTTGCATGATGATTGGTGTGAACCCAGGAGGTGTGGTGCAGGTGAGGCATTGTACACTGTCGACATTTAGTTATTGGTCTCTGTGTATTTAGCTTTAAGTCCACACATGCTTTAGCGCTTGCTAAACATTTGTCCACACATTTAGCGCTTGAGACCATTGACATTTTGAACCATCTCACCTCTTCCTCTGTGTTTGTTCAGGATTTCATCTTCTTCTGTGATGCAGTGGCCTCCTGGGTGAATCCTAAAGACGATTTGAGAGACATGTTCTACAAGGTGAGAGGCACCCTGGGTGACACGCAGTTGTCTGTTGATCGAGGGTAGAAACAAAGGCCAGGTCATATTAAGGAGCAAATTCTTGTGTTTTCAAAACCGGTTGCACCGAGCCTGATATTAATTCCCCATGAAAGCATCACACTCTTCCTTCTCCTCTCTCACTGGTGTGTGCGTCACTGTGAGGTGTAGAGACCTCAGGCGAAGCAGAGTTTATCTCAGTTTTCTGCTATGAAACTCAGCAACACTGACACTGCTCTTGTTCTGCAGAAATACTAAGTAAACACACTCCGCCTCAGGAGCTTACCACATAAAGGCCAACATGCTCTGCCTGCAAATTTAGTGTTAAATTTGCTGTGCAAAGCCCCTGAATGTATCTACACTAATGGAGAATTTCTGTAATATTTCTGTTTAAACATTGACATGACAGCAGAGTGAATCCAAGCAAGTTCTGTACCGCTATCATTACACTAATACTGTTGGAGTTGAAAGTGACTTTCACCAAATTTGCAGCACTTTATTTTCTTGAAGGTGGGATATACGATCCTGGAAAATCCAATACCATGACAAATACCATAATATAGTATGAACAACGTCGCAGCAAGTGCTGTAACTAATGTTAACTAAGTTGTGGGTTCGCAAGGTGGCGCAACAGTTGCTGCTGCAAAGCTAACACGCAGAGAGGATGAAACGGTCCCAGAGCCAGCACACCAGCTCCAGACAGCGATACTGACAGCTATCTGACTGTTACAGCTAACATCACAACAACAGCATCTTTTGGCAAAATACAGAGAAAGCTGAATGCCCGTGGACAAGTCATTTAACGTTACCTGACACACAACTCATGGCTGGAATAATCTGAGTCTGAGCCACTTTATTCCCCATTTATAGAGCCAGTTCTGTGTACAAACACTGGAGTGTTTTCCCAGCGCACACACAACAGACAGCTAGTGGACCGGGAGGAGATATTCACTATTGTATTAGAATTTAACTAAGGAAAGCATACACTTATTCTACTCTTGATGCTTTGTGATGAGGCCCGGTTGGAGCAGCTAGTCCTGTTTTGCTGCTCCTTGACACCATAAGAATTGTAAAACGACACTTTTTAAGGCCACAGAATGCTTTTACCTAAACAGTGGGTACATTTGGAAAAAAAATGCATGTCAAATTCACTCTGCGTTCCTTAAAAAACAGACTTAAGTAGTCCGTGGATTAAGATGTCATGTGGCCCAGGGCCATGCAAGGTTGAAGGAAGACTACACAAGGTAGCTTCTCCACCAGTCCACCCAGAAACCGACCAGAACTCCTGTGGTGGAATAATACTACCTGGCCACAGATTTTCTGGGTGTCATTTAGTTTATTACAATTTCTGTAAACTCTAAATTATTAAAGCTCCACTAATCAATATTCTAATTTTAATAAATGGCAAGTGAGAGGGATAGCATGACAAAGAGTGATATGTCAATGTTGTCTTTTAAGTTTGCCACTTCTGTTTAAAAAGATCTGTTAATGCTGCTTTAATGAATACGCTCCAAAAAAGTTGCTAGCAATGCAGGACCTGTCTTGATAATTATGAGTTGATATTTTACTTTAGATTCACAGTGAACCTGGGGATTTCCGGTGGGGGGGGGCTGGAGGGGCATTTCCCCACTTTGCCCAGGTTTTATGAGGCCTGGTCTTGATACAGGAGCTGATAAAGGATCACATAGTTGTAGAAGAAATGATCAACTTCCTGCTGTGGCTGTAAAAGTGTCCAGCTCAACTGCTTGAAAACTTTAAGGATGAGCCTGAAATAACCCCACCCCCCATCTTCTGCCCCTTCTCACAGATCCTGCATGGTTTTAAGGAGCAGGTTGGGGAGGAGAACTGGCAGCAGTTCTCAGAGCAGTTCCCCCCTCTGCTGAAAGAGAGACTGGCAGCCTGCTATGGCGTTTAGATTCTCTACACCCACCCAAGAGGTAATCCCACACTTCATTTTGCATCATTTTTTAAAGTCAAATCAAAGGTATGTAAATGTTTACACTGGAGGTAACTTCTTTGTGTCCACTCTCCCTTTTATCCGTCCTCCTAGGTGAGCCAGCAGGAGGAGGGTGAATGGGAAACTCATCCATCTGTGTATTGCACTGCCCAGATCTGGGGGGAGGGAGAGGGACGCTATTGGCCGCTCCCCCTGACGGACGGCCCCCACGCCCTATGTGTTTGTCCATAGAGGGAGGGTGGGCGGGTGGGAGGGAGGGACCGAGGGACACCTCTAGATTAACTAGGCAGGGACCCGACACAGAAAAACTAACTGGTAGGGACAGATAGAGAGGGACAGAGAGAAGGTCATGGAGGAGAGATGGAGGTATAGACAAGTTGGGAAAGAGGGAGGCAGGGAAACAGACCAGCACAGAGAAAGTTCAGGGAAAGAGAGGGAGGGAAGTCCATAACAAGGCAGGGAAAAAGAGCAACAGAACGGTCTGTTATTGGCTGGGATGACAGGGACAGTTGAGATTTTAATGGAATTCTTAAACTTAAGAGTAACCGATAGCTTGACTGACAGACAGACCAACATACACAGACTCACACAAATACACTTGCACATGCTGTACATGCAGTACATAGGACTGGCTGTGGGTGGCACTATTATTTAGACTTATTGAGACCTACTACGAGTAGTTAGGGACAGACAGGCAGGTGTCTAAACTCTCTTGATTTTCTGGGTGATATCTTTCTTTTCCGGGGGATTAGGATTCACTATGAATTACTTCATCTGTAGTCACTGAATTCTACTTAACTGTAAGATAGTCTCGCTCTCCGCATCTGTGTTTCCTACCTTCATTTTGACCAGAGTGCTGCTTCACAGAACTATCCATCAGTCAGCCATGTTCCTGTCACATATTCTACCTGATCAAAAGAGTGTGCAAATGAAAAAAGAGCAAGTGTCTTTCCTCGTGGCTTCAAAGATAGCATTTCTGTAGGAAGGGAGGATTAGGGCTAACATTTCCTTTCTCAGCAGAGGGGAGGGAATCATTGATAACAAATCACATCCTTAGTTGTCTCTTTGAGGTTTTGTGTGTGTGCGTGCGCGTGTGTGTGCCTTGTGTGCGTGCGTGCATGTGCAGTTTGTAAATCCTTACTTTGGCATTCTCTGTTAACAGTGTGTGAAATATGTATTGTTTTTGATATGGTACCGAGCTAAAACTTGACTCCCACCGCAATGTCCTTGGCACCTGTTAACTGTGACCAAGTGTTTGTGTTTCTTTGTTTATGTGTGTGCGTGTATATGTGTGTGCGCATGCAAGAGTGAGTGGGTATATGTTTATGTCTACATTCGTACTGATATCCATTTGATGCCATATTGATATCTTAAGTAAAACAGTGATTGGCAATGTCATTGTGATCTTTATAATGTTTTAAAAATGGTCCATTTTTTTGTTTGTTTTGCTGCTACTGATAATTTTTGTTTCTATAGTGGACTTAAATTCGCACAATTAACGCAAAAAATATTTGAATTAATGCTATTTTCGTGACTGTTAAGTTGTTTTTGCACTTTTTATTTTACCTTTTTTGTATGGACTTTTTTTTAACCTCACCCATATGATATGTCTTGACCCTAATGTCAGTGTTTGTCATACTGTGTTGCACTGTGAAATTAAGTGTCTTTGACTGGCAAAAATATCCCAATACTAAATGGCAAATAAAAACAACTTTGTGAAACTGGGACTAATCCGCACCTTTACAATGACTAACTTTGCCATATTGATGAGGGGTGTGTGCGTGTGTGTGTGTGTGTGTGTAGATACGTGTATGACATCCTGCATGTGTGTGAGATCGTGCATGAGTACATGTTTTGCCTATGAGCATGTTTTGGATAGTTAGATTGTTTAAATGATGTGTGCACAGTATGGTGCAAATTCATTTTTGTTTGGAAGTGTGTGTAGTCTGCCCCAACTTGCTTTGTGTGCATGCTCTGTGTTTGTGTTTTCACTGTGTGTGTGTGTGTGTGTGTGGGTGCGCAGCGGTGTATGTTTGACGTATTTCAGAGTAATATGATTGCCCTTTACACACCAACACACCACCTCAGTTCACAACGAGAGGAGAGCACAGTATAGTTAAAAAAAACAAACATAACAGCTAGGACACTGCCAAAGAGCAATAGCCACTGAAATTTAAAAACAGACAACAAGTAGAGACAAGCTGCTAGTTCAATATTCACTATGTGCATCATGATGATGTAAAAGTACAGGCACCGAAGGGCTTTTAAGATTAATTGTGGATTTTGTCAGTGAAATTGATCACAGGGATCTATAGTTTTTCATTGGTATTCTGCTAGTGTTTTCCAGCTCGTAGACATTTAGAAACAAACAGATGATGGCACTTGATTTGACCTAGACTGTGACCTCTGAGCTTAACAAATCAATCCTTAATCACTTTAATTACAAGACAATCTGAACCCCAGTCTAGTTCTATTTCCACAGTTAGTTCAAAGCGTGTACAAGAAAATTATTTTGGTTGCTTGATTTTCGAAGTTTATTATTTGTGTACTTGATGTTATTAGTTTCACAAAAGGTTTTTGTATCTGCAATATCAGTGTACTTTTTCTTTGGATGATACCGTAGTAGTCCGTGACAGATTTGTGAATAGATTTTGAATAGGGATAAAGAAGTTGGGAACAAAGGAAGGATGAAAGCTGATGAATTTCTAAATTTTGTTTATATAATAAAGAGCATGTTGTTATTGCAATTTGGCAGAAAGACTTTCGTACCTTTTGTTTTTCTGTGGATTATTTTCACCGGTTGTGTTCCCCATTTTTGAATGTGGGAATGGAAATAAAGTGCTTTGAGTCTGTTATATGATTTATAGTTAATGTGTGTAACATTTCTTAAAAATCCAGCTGGATTGTGGTTTCTTGAAATAAATCATGTCATGCATGGTGAAGGCTGGATGTTAGTGGCCAGTCTGGTGTCTTTTGTGAGAAAAAGAAGGGTTGGGGTGCAATGTACCTTTTTAAAACAAGGCCTGAAGACAGAGTTACATCCCAGCTCTCTGTTTATGTCTACAAGTAGAAACCCATATGAACGACCAACTTTATTCCATACAGATAACAGACTGAAGCCTTAAATGACACACATTTGATATTATAGTAGTTTCAGTCTGAGTAGGGTTTTGTGTGTGTGAGAGTAGACACTAAACCCCTACACATGCCTAGCAGCAACTAATCTGTCACCTCCATCTATAGTTTGAAGTACTACATGGTGTACCTGTGCGTTTTCTTCCAAAACTTAGCTGCTAGCTAGTCCTCTCATTTCCTGCTATGAAATATCACTGGAAATATGACTAAATCCAGAATGTGTGCAGATCATCTTCACGGGAACTCTGGACTGACAAATTAGCTGGTTCAAGGTGTGTGTGTGAGAGAGAAGTAAGAGAAGATAGTCATCCATTTCATAAGGCTTTGACGTGGTGTCAATGTGCAAAACTCTTAATGTAAAGAGCCAAACACCTGCTAAATTCTTACATTTAAACACACACAGTCTTTACATTTAAATTGTAAAACACTAAATCACATGCCGAGGCATCAGAATACAGCCACCTCTTATTAGCAAGTTTCAATGCTTTTTGACTTATCATTAAATGTGTCTGTGAGCAATTCTTAAAGATAAAGTTTGAAAGCATTACCCTGACTCCCCTTCACCACTAAATGTATGGCAGTGGTGGAAAGTAATAAATAAATAAATATCTTTTCGTTTGACTACACTTGTTGCCTATCAGTTCAGTGGGGCTATAGCCAATGTAGCCTACACAGATATGATAAGCCAGGGTCAGGCTGCTGAGTGTACTCTGCCTGGGTTAGTGTAGACTTAAAGTAACATAAAGGCAATTTCAAGATATGTTAGCTCAGAGCTAGAGAATAGGGCCACCTGTCATGGGACCCAGTAGATTTACGACACCCACTCACAGCCACCCACTGCAGGGCCTAATGATTTGTCAAAACACTGATTAACATGAATACCGCTTATAGCAACATGCATGACAGTCTATTGTTTACACATATTCTGAAAGTTTATTTCACATTTTGGGAAGTTTCAGCCAAGCACATTTCAGAGAAAATTCCTCAAAAAGCTAGAAGAGTTCAGCAGTTTTTTTCTGTCTAGTCAACCATCTGTCCATTAAAGATTTTCCCTTACAGAAATCTCTCTAACATTGAAGAGAAGCACTGAGGTGATCAAACATCATACATTTTTTATAACTTAGCCTTTCCCATTTCCTCTGTATTTACATTTAAATGTGACATGCTACATTAAACTGACAAACAAAATGTTAATATAAGAAATGACTACCTGATCTGCTCACTGTAAATTGAATGACATAAAACTATTTAAAAACTAAAACAGAAAAGCATATCTGCAGCAAAAACAAACATCGTACATATATGCTGTTATATGAGTCACTACTTGTGGCTCTGAATTATGATTTAATAAAGAGAAACTTTGTGTACTGACCAGGCACCATTTGCATGAATAAGTCTCTCAGTAGAAGGTCTGCCATTATTTAATGCAGTGTGTTGAAGATTTCTGACACATCCACAGAATGTTGTCCATCCTTATAGATACTGTAAAGTAAGCATCTACAGATAATACTATCTGATATCTTATAGTGGACACAGAACAGAATTTAATTATATTACTACTAATGTTACTACCTGCCTCTTTTTCCTTGGATTGGACCAATACTTGAGATAACAATATGAGCAGTGAAGAATCATATTATCCCTCATTCAATGCTGTCCCTTATGCTTCTTCTTTTTTTTCTCTTTGCATTCTGGCAGTGGGGGACGAAGTATTCAGATCCTTTACTTTCTTAAAAGTATCATCATACCACATTGAGAAAATACTCTACTACAAGTAAAAGACATGCATTCAACATCTTACTTTAAAGGTGTGTAAGTATTATCAGCAAAATTTACTTAAAGCATCAAAAGTAAAATTACTCATTATGCAGTAAAATGGTACCTGTCTGTGTTTTACTATTATATCTGCTGTTTCTAAATGCATATTACTGCTGCATTAATGTGTATGTTGCATTTTAATGCCATAGTTTTTTAAGATTGCACTCATTTTAATTACTTTATATACTGTCAGGTAGTTTAATATACAGCAATGCATCATATTCGCTGAAATCATTGTATGTTTGTAGCATCTCTCTAAGATAATAAGCTTTACTCAGTGAGAGCATGTGCGACTGCTCCTGGCTCTGATTGGTTGTTTTGACTTGGGTGACTTACAATAAGCCTTAGAATAAGAGGGAGCGGGTCCTCTTCCACGGGGTCCACCATGTTTCTACAGTAGCTCGGAAAGGACAAACAAAACATTGGCTCTAGAGACGGCCTTTCATGGTTTTCGTGAGTTTCATGGCCACTGTGGGGTTTCCTACATGCTAGGAAGGGGACAATTCAGTCCATTAGAATTTGCAACCTCACTGCTAGATGCCACTAAATCTTACACACTGGTCCTTTAATGCTTCAATTTATCAAAAGAATTAACTATCATCAAATTTAGAGATACATGGTTTTCATTGGATAGTAAAGGTTTGAAAAGGTACTTTGTCGGACAAATGTAGTGGAGTAAAAAGGAAATACTAGTAGGCTGTACTTGAGAAACTCGAATTTGCACTCAAGCACAGTACAAATTCAAGGTACAAGGGGTCAGAAATTGCTGAAGATCTCTTGTCTCTTGCTCCAGTCCATTGGAGGTGCTCTCTTCTTGTTGCGGCTGGCGAGGGCCTTTTGTTTAGCCTCAGCAGCTGTGGGACTCAGTCTCAGGCCACTGTCAGTGAAAGGGTCCGAAACACGCCTGTTGTTCTCATCGGGGACCTACAGTACACACAAACGTACGTGTTTTATGCACACACTCACCGACGTCTCATTTTCTGTTTCGTTTCTTATATTATTTCTCTCACACCTCTCCTCTCACCAGGATGCTCATGTCCGAGCTGCTGATCTCTGATTGGGTGGTAGAATTTCTTGAGGACTGAGATGCTGAACTCCCGTTGGCCCGGGATTTTGGAGTCTTGTCTGTGATTGGGGAGTCTGTCAGTGTGACGTTTATGATTGGTGGATCTGTAGTGGGGAGTTCAGAGGTTGCAGAGGGGGTGGGTGATGTGCTTTCTGTGGGTGATTCTTCCACATAGACCTCTGTGAGAGAGTAAACATGAACACATGTGGCATTTTGTCTGGAGAGTATGAGAGTTGTGTACTGTAAAACTTCAGTTAATATCACAGGCTTTTATTTGCTTCAATCACTGAACTCATTCTGCCTGGGACAGGCCTTTAATTCCTTTCACACAAAACTATCTAGGCCAACCTCAAGCACGAAGAGAGAGAGAGAGAGAGAGACCATATTGGTAATTTTGAATGAACCAGTGTATGATGTGTAGCATGTATATATTGACAAGTTTAAACATTTATATTTGTATGTGTGATATAAGCAGTTTAAAACTAGCTCAAGAGGGTGACCCGGTGGGCTTTAAGAGGTTTTTTACATCCAGAGAACTATGAAAACCAGACCAGGGGCCTCATGTATAAAAGACTGCGCAGCTTTCATACTGAGAGATGGCGTACTTACAGAATTAGAAAACTACACACAGGAATATCTACATGTATAAAACCAGGCATACGCCAGGTCCTGCGCACCTTTCCTTCATACACTCCAATCAACGTGAAATTGAGCGCACATGCACGAGCCACATACTATGCCTTGGCTCCGCCTATAAATTACTATGCAAATGACCAGAAATAAGCCAGCGTCAGCTCCTAAGGTCCAAATAATAACGGCCGATCCTGCTGCAAAACATATGAAAAAGAGAAACTACGAAACTACATAGAGTGTGAGATCGAGGTGCTGATCACTGTGGAGGAGAGGAGAAATATTTAATTTTTATATTTAATTTGATGGTTTGAACTGTTTGATCAGCAACAAACGCAAAATGAAGGAGTGGCGTTAGTGTTACAATGGCAGTTAGTGGAGCCGGCTCAGAGACTGATACAGGCTGAAATAAAGAAAACACGGTCTGACATAAAGTGGATGTCAAAAAGACGGGAAAATACTTTTTCTGACAGTCCTACAGAAATCGAGTTGCTTGTGAGGTGGAAGTTAGCCTATATTGTTTGATGCAGCTTGTTCACAAACAAAAGAAGACTCAGAGAGTTTTATAGAATTATATTAAACAAAGACTGTAGGTAGAAAGGTAAACACTATAGGCTATTATTGATCCCATCGGACACACACCTGTCGGCTCGCGCTGCTAACAGCCGACTGCCAGAAACAGTGGGTATAGCCAGGTTGGTCTGTCAAATGCTGAACCCAGTTCTCACAGATCTGATCTGGGGAATCTGAAACTAAGCATTAGCCAGTCATCATCATGGGCCAGGAAATCTTGATTTCCTTCATGGACGCTCTCTAATCCTTTCACTCGCGTTTTCATCTAGAGTGCCATCCATGCAGCATTACACACGAGTGTCACGCAGTGTTTGTATGTTTACAGCAATCATACAGACTATACTTCAAGCATGGGGATGGAGAGTAAAGACTGTGAGTGTAGCTCAAGAGTTTGCCCCACGGCCCGCACATTCTCACATCCCGTTCATTTTTATACATCCCACGTGTGGGTAAAAAACAGCATATGTAGCCTAACCTTTTTGTGCATAGGCAGTGTTTATACATGATGCCACAGACTTCTAATTAAGACCACAGCGTTTATTTGTCAAAACCTGTAACCACACCAGGCCAGTAAAAGTGACAGGCATCTTATTGGGACTAGGTTTTTATTGAAGTTTTACGGTAGCCTATGTGTGTGCTACAATCTAACCTTTGTCATGGCTGGTGGCGGGTGTGATGCCCAGGGTGTGGAAGAGCTCGTCTGTCTCCTGATCGACCACTAGTAGGCGCACTTCATCTCCTCCTGCCCTAATGAATGCAACCACCTCTGAGTGCCTCAGGCCCTCTATGTTCACTCCATTCACCTGAGAAACAGAGAAAAAGGAGACGTCAGAGTAAGAAACAGTGGAGGACAAAGAAGTGAAGAGATGCTGAGAAAATAATTGAGAGACTTAATGAGACAGACAGGAGACAGGAAGTAGTAGTAGTAGTAGTAGAGCCTACTACTGGTATGCCTTGCCTTACAGACCAATAACTGTTGAGTAAAAACAAGTTTATTTGCATGAATTCCCTTCCTGCCTCCACACTCTTCCTTTCCACTACATGAAGTGTACACCACCAATGGAAATGGAACATATGTCTCACTCAACTACACATACAGTATCTCACAAAAGTGAGTTCACCCCTCACATTTTTGTAAATTGATTGATTATGTCTTTTCATGTGAGAACACTGAAGAAATGACACTTTGCTACAATGTAAAGTAGTGAGTGTACAGCTTGTATAACAGTGTAAACTTAAGGTCCCCTCAAAATAACACATCACACAGCCATTAATGTCTAAACCGTTGGCAACAAATGTGAGTACACAAAGTGTCATTTCTTCAGTGTTGTCACATGAAAAGATATAATAATTAATAATAAGAATTTTTACAAAAATGTGAGTGGTGTACTCACTTTCGTGAAATACTGTATATCCAAGTCTTTGACACATATACTGTAAAAGTGCCCACTCATGTCCACATGAAATAAAAAAGAGAGACTGGCCTCACTGCTCACATTTGCTTTCAAGGTTATCCCTTGATGTCATTTCTTCATTTTACCCTTTAATATCCACCACTCTCTCACACCCACTCTAAGCCCGAATTCAGCTAAATTGGTCTAATCCGGTCACACCTCAAATCAGTGCGCAGGCCTGGTTAATGTGGGGAGTGGTGGCATTGTTTTTCCCATCAATTCCCTAAAATGTACCTCTGGTAATGCATATATACGCTGAAAAGAGGAATGGTGGTCACACTTCTGCCTCATTTATTTTAATATGTGTGCGCTTTGGTTGTACCTCCACTAGTCTGTCTCCAAGCCTGATGTCTGCACTCTCAGCAGCTGAGCCAGGGTCCACTGAACGCACAAACTGTCCACCCTTTGTCTTATCACTGTGTAGGTTGAAGCCGTAGCCCTTCTCCCCCCTCACCAGGTGACACAGACGGGGAAGGAGCTCAGATGTTGGCTCCGGTGAGGGCTGCGCCTGCGCTTATAACGAGACATAAGACAACAGCAAAGTCTAGAATGAGAACTTTACAAAAACAGGATATTTAATAAGGAGGCAGAGTTACCAGATTATTAGTTGTTTTTTATTTTATTTATTTTTTTACCGACTATAATATTGATTTCATGTTTATTGGCCAGCCCTACTACAGTACATGTGCACCTGGAGTGTGTATATGAGCTGAGCAGGAGAAAGTGGCTGGATGAGCTGGTGGTCTCAGAGCTGCTAAGTAAATATTAAGCAGCAATGCCAAACATGTACTGGTTCCAGTTTCTAAAATGTGACAATTTGCTGATTATCTTTGTTTTAAATGACTGTAATATCTTTGGGTTTTGGACTGTAATTTGAAGCTGTCACCTTGGGTCCCGGGTAAGTTTGATGGGCATTATTTCACTATTTTCTGCCGTCTTATAGAACAAACGATCAATCAATAAATCAACAAAGTAATATTGGTACCTCCAGTTTAATATGTTACTATACTGGAGCTTACTTTTTTATAGCTTCTTCAAAGTGTTATCACATTCCCTTATATTTCACAGATAACTGAATTGTGTGGCTGTGATAGCAGCCAATGATGTGGTTAAATAAGACACCGGTATATGGGTGTCTGCTGCCATGTCACGGGATGAATGACACAGAGGTGGAGAGATGAGAGGGAGAGACTGCGCGTATGCACAAACAGAGTAAGTATCTTTTGCATGCTTGAAAAGCGCAGGGCTTCAGAGGTGTTGGCCTGGAATTAACACGCTGTTTCTGCTGCTGAATTAGTGGACAAAAATAGTCACTCACATAAATAACACTCATTGAAAAGGTCTAGAAATTGATGTCATAATTTTCTATCTGAGCAATATTTTTAATAGATGAACAAATGTAAACACTTTTAATCAGTTTCACATGCAGTATATTCAGGTAAACTCAGCAGTGGAAAAAGCTGAAAAGCTTCATTCTTCAGGACATCTTAGTTAGAGCAAAGAGAAAAGGCATATTAAAAGTCATTATTTTGTCAGGTATATTAATGGTTAAAAGCACAGACCATTTGTGCCCTCAACAGGACTTTGTATTGTATTCGACGGCCCCATGTTACTCCATGTAGAGGAGGTGAACACATTCATACCTGCATAATATAATGCATTTTGTCAGCTCTAGGACGAAAAATATATTTCTGAAGCTTATAAAGTATAAAGTAAAGGTCAGCTCATATTTGGAGCCACAGCTGGTGGTGATAGAATAGGATATGGTATACAGGTGCTGCTGTTACTGCATATTATGGAGTTTCATCTGAACCCATAACCAAAACTGATGCCCAGCCTGTATTTACCCTGCCTTCGACTAAACAGATGGCAGTTTGATATGGTGCTGAGGATCCTGGTCCACTTTGTTTGGAGACCAAACACTGAGCAGGCTGACACTGAGATGTCACAGTGATGTCAGGCTGTTTTCTGCCATGTCATGAGTTTGTGTGTATAATGTATGTGTACATTACCAAAGTTTTGACAGCATACTAAAGAATGTGTCTAACTATATCTGATTGCTCCTTTAAGGTCAGTGGTACACAAATAACAATACCTACCCAAACAGTTTGAGTGTGCAACATTTATTTTATCTATTTATTTATCTATTACTATCTAAAAATCTTATTCCTCGCCTGGTCTGCTTGGTACGTTCTTTCTTCCCAAGCAGACATTTAAAGCCTACTTTGTTAAAATCCACTCAAATGAAAGTCGAGCACCCTGTTACAAAGCCCTACCTCATCAGAGCAGACTGTTAAAGAAAAAAGACATTTAGATTCTAACTTCACAGGGGAAAAAACTTTGACTATTTTTATGGAACACTGCTTTTGTGTGTGAGCTGAGTTTGACTGTTTAAATGTCTTTATAAAAAATAGAATAACATCCTGAACAAATCTTTAGGGTAAATTCAACTCTCAGTGAACTGAGCACATGGAGTACACCTCCACCTAGTGCACACTCTCCAAAATGAAGAATCAATTTGACAGTTTGACTAAACAACTAAACAGTTCTGCATATGCAGGAAACATGGTCAGTTGAGCGTTTTTTTCTCTGATGTCTGCAGTCAGGTGCGAAGAATCAGTGTGTGAGGTGTTAACACTCAGTGTGCACAAAGAGACAGCACTCCTTAAATACAATAATGCATTTTAAATCTTCACACCGCTTAGAGATTACAGTGGCTTGTAAACAGATAACAATGGCTTCATATTTTATTTAAGCAGATGTTTGAAAGACAATGAAAGATAAAAAGAGGACAATAAAACCCACTATTGCAATGTGGCGGCGAGGGAGTGAGAAATCCTTTTAAACCTGCTGTAATTATAGGCTACTTTTTTTTATTTACTCTTATAATCAGTTTTTCGCCGTTATTGTAGCCTAATTTCGACTGGAGGAAGAGGGATTATGCAGAGTTTTCATGCACATGTTGTTTAGGTATTCAAATCAGCCAATGTTTACTTTCAATGTTTTCGTACTCCGTTTTTGTGGCTTCAATTAATTTTTTCCTTTTTTTCTCCAGTGCACCTGAGGTTTATGCAGGAATCCTAGAATCCTGTTTTTCTCCTGTTTCTGAAGTTTTCTGTCCCACCTGCTCAGAGAAGTCACCAGACTCTTTTTAAAGACACTGCATTGGGACTGAATTTAGCCAAGCAGATCACCCAAGTGATCAAATCCAGATTAGTGCTAGACACGCATCAGGCTAAAGAGTATATATAGCCTACTCAGTGTCACACACACTCTTGACACAGTAACACATTGGCTCACTGCTGCCAGCCAGAGAGACCAACTAACCATTTCAACTCAATCTGGACTCTTCCTTTCATTTCTCCTCTAATAAAAACTATGCAGATAATCAATAACATCAATGTTTAATTTGATCTTCTAGTGCTAATGAGAGACCACAGACAAGGGTCTGCTGTAGTGAAGTCCACCCTTACCTCTGTGTCTGTCGCTGTAGTTGATGTATCTGAGGATCTCTTGAGCTTGCCCTGTGTGATCGTGTGTGTGGGTGAGTCTGCAGCAGGATGGTGAAATGAGTGTTTGTGGTTGGGTTTTGGTGACAGGGTCTTTTTGGGTAAGGGAGAGGTACATGGGGCGGGTTTGGGTGAGGGGCGTGGGGAGAGTGTTCCCATCTCAATGGCCAGGTCCTCGGTGCAGGCCAGGCCATGTCTACGGAGGTGGTCATCTGTGTCTCTGTCCACCACCAGCAGCCTGGTGCGGTGGGCCACCTCACGGATTCGATTCACCACCTGCAGGGAGGAGAGAGGAGTAACAGAGGGGCGCTTAAGACACTGATTAGTGTGGTGTGATTTTGTTCATTCTGTTCACCCTGTACTGGCCTTTACATAGTATGACAAAGACACCCAGTGATTCCCATTACACAAGGCTCACAATGACCCATTTTAATACCCCCCCCCTCCTAGGGCAAAGTAAAAAGTGGTCCAACAGGTATATAACTCATTGTTTGTAACTCGAAGAGTCTAAGAGTTTTCTGGCTTCTCTATACCACAAAGGCACTTTGTGTAGAACATGTAGATATTTATTGAGCCATCACTCACTTGATGGTGGGTTTCGTTCTCCACATTCTCCCCGTTCACCTCCACCACCCGGTCTCCTGGTCGCAGCCCGGCCAGATCAGCTGAGGAGCCGGGCTCCACTTTGCGGATGAACTGGCCGCCTTTATTCCGCTCACCGTGCAGGTGAAACCCATAGCCGCGCTCTCCTTTGGTCAGGAAACAGACCCTGGGTCTCAGCTCGCTCTCCATCTCAGCGCGTCAATAGTGGGGAAACAGGTCAAAGGGTCTCAGGAGAATAAACAGGTGCTTGGTACAAGTGCGGTGGAAAGTCTCTGGCTCTTAATCCAACATACGGCTGCGCGCTTCAGTGACCAAATGATCATCATCATTTAGCATAATGCGAGTCCTTTAATACTCCACAATTGTTTAGAGAGCACAAATAAAAAAACTAGGCTAAAACTAATGAGTGTTTAATCCACCATGCAAACGCCAGGTCGCAAATATGAGCGCGCAGAAAAACTTTGCCCATTGTGCGAAAAACAGTGGCCAAAAACCACGGACAAGGGTTCAAGTCCCGTCCATCACAGGACTAATCCAAGACATCAGAGATTAGAAAGCTGTTCGTCGTACGTAACACTTAATTATCCTCCTCTGTCCTCCTGTCCGAGCAGGTGCGAGAGTGAAGAGGCGTCAACAACAGATGCCACCACGTCCTGTTCGGCGCACACCTGACAACGCAGCGCAGCCTTGATGTGCTGGCAGGAAATTTAAGCCTGCTAACAGTAATGAGGTTGTTAGGGAATGCTGTAAAAATGTAGACAGTTTATTTCTGGATGACACAAGTCTGCAACCAAGATTCGTTTGAAAAACGTTCAATGCAAGGCCAAGGACATTTGCTAGGGTTCCAGCCCGTGTAGAGAGACTCCACCTGAGGGGTGGAGGTGAAACCAGACTGGCGGAAATCTCCCATATCCGCCCCCTATCCCTGTCTGCACAGGAGATCAATACAGGGACGGTAGCGTAAAAAAAAAGGAAACTTAATTTTTCATGAAATATAAGCTTTCCCTCTGCTTGTGTACATTTAAAAGGGAGTCTCTCAAATAATTTAGGTCAACCAAGGTTGGGTGTGTGCGTTCTTGATATTCAGATCAGGAAATATGAGACTTTCAGAAGATTTTGCCCTTAAAGTCATCTGTGACAGAAATCCTCAACATATGCCGAGACAATGCCTGTTGTCTGACAATATAAATAAAATTGAATAGAGCTAAAATTGAATTCAACACTGCAACATGTTCCCTTTCGCAATACATCAAATGCTTATTCAAGCAGTGAAATATTAAATTACTGCCTGAATCACTTCTGCCAAGCTGCATTCAGCAAGGCACCTACAAAGGTGCTCAGTGGCCAACACAACAGTTCAGTTCAAATGTGGATAACTATAAACATAAGTGGTCAGTCAGCTCTCCCTTAGTTAACAGCATCATTAAGAAAAAACAAAAGCAACCAAATGACTACAATAACACTAACAGCACAGACACAAATATACGTACTGTGTAACATTTTACAGAGGTTTCAGTCAAGAGTATTAATATCTGTAACAGGCCTTTTTCACAGAAGAAATTTTGCCATGTAGGAAGAGACAGGTGTAAGTAATAACATTAACAATGATTCTGGTCCATTTAAGTGTCACAGTAAGCTATGGCAGTCAGCCAACATGAAATACAAGGTGCCCTAGAAGTGACACACCTAATGACATGCAGTTGTTATTGCTATTAATTACACCTGTGCTTTTCTAGCCATAACACACCTATACATACACTACACTGTGGGGAAGCATCATTCAAATAAGGAGTAACACTGCAGAGTACAGGAAGTAATACACTTACTCTACAAGAGTTTGCAACAAACAGATTAATTACTCTTAGTTTAAGCGGCGCTTCTGAAATAAACAGCACATTTGCAGAAAACAATGTGAACCAACATGTAATTTTGTCAGATATGTTCAAGTTAAACAGCAGCCAAAAGGCTGGCTGCACAAATCCAACCATGTTTTATAAACAGAGGCTGTGTTTGAACTAACGTGGTTCTTGGGTTCTTTCCAAAGTGAAATGTCCTTTTCATCCTGCCTTTAAAAGGTTTATAGCTTTTAAAAGTTGATAGTGTTTATCCAGCTCTTTACATTTTGTATTTACTGACTAATTTAGACTCACTTCCTGGATAGTTTAGGGCAATAGTTCTTGAATGGGAGGGCGGGCATGAACTTTTTCCGGCTTTTAAAGATGTGCGTGTTTCAGAACCACTGGCTCAGGACGAGATGGGACCACCTAAAGTTACTAAACTGATAAACACAACTGGCTTTTATGAATAAGGAATAAAGTGTTGTGTATTTTTATTTTGTTTCATCACATGTATATTATATATTCCAGGTACAGTGTTGACTTAAATATTATAATGTTATACATGAGTTTAGTGTTGTTGCACACAATTTAAAAAAACAAACTTGAAACGTGAACTTCAAATGCAGTTTCAGTACAAACATGGTTTTATTTGGTAATAAAGAATTAGGCACTAACAGTACAAAAATATATAATCTCATATAGAATGTAAAAGGTGTTGTTATAGTGTCAGTGATGAAAACACAAATATCATGAACCATAATCACATCGACGTTTAGCTTAGATGCATGTTTTCAGTGTGTGCTCGTATATATTGTAAGTAAGTTTTTGGACAGAAACTTATGTGACAACTAACTCAATGATTAACCTTGCTTTTTAGCTTCCTTCTCTGTGTGGTCAAGGAAATGGGTGTGGACCGTGGCTCCTTCTTTGTCCTCTCATCTTTAACAGCAAACTCTTGTTCCGGTTCAGTTTTGGTTTTAAAGGTTGGACTCTGAGACTGTGGGGATCTAGCTTTAGGCCTCTTTGTAGGAGAGTTCTTGTGAGCAGATGGACAGCTGTGCTGGTTCAGACACACTGAGCAGAGAGGGTTGATGGGTAGACAAACCTGCTGTCCGAAGCCCACGAGCAGCCAGTTGATCTCGCTCCACAGCTCCCTGCAACAGAGTGAGAGAGGACATCTCACGCTTAGTTTAGACCTGCATTGTTTTTTTGCTCATTTGGAAATAGCACTGTAAACATAACAATAACATATTATCTCCTTTTCCGCTGATATGGAAAACCTGTTAACCAACAGCTGCATTTTTACACATCTAACAGACATGGAGCATCATGGAATAAAGTCTGCAGGCCGTAAAACCAAAACAATGAGCTGAAAGACGCAGAAATGTTCCAGGGGAGCTGCAGTGTTGGGCAATAATTCTCTGAGGGGTCATCACTACAACCGACCCCCTTCACATTACATGTAATCATTTGATCCCATTGATAATATAAAAATATAGATTAAAGCAGCTTTAAATCATTGGCTGCTAGCAAATTAAAGACATAGTTGTTTGTTTCTGTATAGAATTATTTCACTGAAACAGCTAAATGATCTGATTCTAAAATATGGCCAAATCTGACAGGTATGTGTAGAAAATGTGCACAAAATATTGTATCTCTGTGTTTTGAACTACCAGAGGTTACAGTTCCTGTAATAGGACAGGACTTGTGTACTGAATATCATTTTGCTGATGATGGATTTGTGATTCGTCATCATAAAAAATGAAATTACCCAACGGTCACTTTTCCTCATTTTGACGTCAACGTTAATCATATAGTGAACAGTTCCTATTAGCCACCAGAGTCATTGATCTGCTGTACGTATCAGGCTGAGTCTTGGTGACTCTGATCTTCATAAATTTGTTGGTCTGTTTTGATCAGGTTGTTACGGGTCAGTGGTGAATCAGTCATGCCGTTACCTGGGTAACCACTCCTCCAGGGCCTTGCGTGTTTCCTCCGGGTTCTTGGTTGGTTTCTTGAGCCAGCCCAGCCTATTCGAGATACGATGCACGTGTGTATCCACACCTACACACACACACAAAAAAAAATCACTTTAAATGAGAGAGACACAGACACACACACACACACACACTTACATTTACAGAAAACAGTGAATGGTAATGTTGGACTCACTATGTCTGCTCACAACAGATAAACTGTAATTTTTCTATTTACGTTTAATCTGTCAAACAATACCTGTTTCCAGCTTCTTAATTGTGAGTTTTATGTTATATAGAATACTGTTTATATTGGACCAAGCAATCAATTAATTGAGAATATAATCAGCAAATGAGTTGATAAAATAACAATTAGTTGCAGTTTAGCCTCTTTGTTTTCAAACACTGTGGCACAGTGCAATGCAGGTGTTGTGACATGATAACTGAAATATAAAAACTTGAAAATATATTTGTCTCTCTGGGCGTCTATAAGAAACAGGAGTCATACTGCCAAAGAAAACTTGATAACTATTGCCTTAGTTATCAAGAGGCAGACTGATGCTTGTTTCCAACTATATGTGACTATTTATTCCATTTGGTTTGTAAGTGACTGCGCATGATTCAGGAGAGTGCCCCCACCAATGCCGGACACCTGGTCCCAGGCGATGTCCATAGCCAAGTGAGCCATCTTAGGTCCAACTCCGGGCAGACGAACCAACCCCTCCACGCTGTCTGGGATGTCCCCTCCAAACTCTTTCTGCAGCATGGCCGATGTCAGCTTAACATACTTCACCTTAGTCTAAAAAGGGTGGGGAAAGAGAAACTATTCATAAGGTGCCAAACTGACCAAAGAAGGAGGGTGAGGGGATGGAAGCACGGCTCCTAAACTGATTTTATTAAAGTTAATTTTTGTAACACATAAAAAAGACTTCTGCATTACCCTCCAGAAGCCGACGGGGTAGATGAGTTTTCCCAATGTTTCATCGTCAGTTGCGAGTATATTTTCCACCGTACAGCCGTGAGCTCTGAGCTTCTGCATAGCTTCTGCTGTCACCTGGTCCTTGGTTAGGCTGGACAGCATGAGTGAAACCAGTACCTGGAAACGTCTCACCTGTGCCGACAGAGAAGACAACAGAGGGAACCAGATGAATACACTTTAACTAGAGAATTATTTAGAAAAAAATTAAACCACACCTACACGTGCAGGGGCGTCTGTGTCGTAGCATTTCTCTGCTCCCATGTTGTCCACAGGCGCATCACGGCTGCTCCTCATCTCCCGAATGTATCCTAATTGTTTCTTCCAGTCGAGAGGTTCCCAGTGATCTGTCTTCGCTGGTGTTGCGTCTTCATCCCCATCATATTCCACCTTTAACTGTCTCCTCCTGCGGCTGTGTGAAGACAGCGGTAAAGTGTCTGTTTCTGTTTTTGGTTGTGCCGTCCTGTGGGGGAGGAGTTTAGGGCAACCGTCTGAATGAGCACAGAGGAGAGAGAATGAGAAATATCTGACCCAGCATGGCAACGCAGCAAGTGTGCATTAAAAAGAGAATAGACTGTATGTGAACACCTGATTTAACATCACATAAGTAGTACGTGTGGTGCATAAAGACTGAATGCTGCTTGTCCGTGTTTAGTTTTGACAGTAGTCAAGCCTGATGATTTTGTAATTGTCCTAAACACAAAGTTGTCCCTGTTCTTAGGATTAAAACCAGTTTAGCACTATCTCAGAAAGTCCCACCCAGTTTTCCAGTGTGTCTAATAATATGTTGTGGTCGACTGCTTTGAATGCAGCACTGAGAACTAATAATACTAAGACTGAAACTGTTTCATTGTCTGCGTGGATCTCATTCAAGACCTTGTGATGTGGAAAACTTCAAAGCAGTTGTTTAGGGCCAAGAGAGTATCAAGCTGTTAAAAATTTACTAAAAAGTGACAGGGTTGATATTGGCCTCTAAGTGTTAATTAGTGACTTGTCTTTATTGTTATATTTTAATAACTACAGTTTTCAGGGCCTGTGGGAAACAGCCTTAGAGTTGATGACTTTATAAAGAAGATCTGATGCCATGCAGTTAAGAAATTATTTGAAAAAGCCTGTAGGGAGAATATCAAGTACACAGGCACTGTACAATTTCTTCCAAGGCTTTATAGCTGTAACCCTTCAGTGGAAGCTAGGAGTAGCTACTATGCCCTATATCTACACCTGGTGTGGAGGAACTGATGTCAGTAAAGTATGAGGCAAATATACAATGCATGGTTTAGTGGATTAAAGTTCAGCTTCTTCAGCACAGGAGGATTTGTCAGCCTGTCAACAGTAGCAAGTAAGACATTCCTGTTTTTGGCAACAACCACGGCAGCTTCTCAGACCTTGAGCAGATAGTCTGTAAAGCTAGTTTATTGTGTGTGCGTGTATGAATTGTGTCTGTGTTGTGTAACGTTAACGTTACCCGTTGATAAGGGGGCCGAGGAGGGTCTTTGCTCGCAGATCCTCGCCTCCTCTTCCACTTTCACGGCTACAGAGGAAACTGGATCCACATTCCTCCGTCTGTTGGTAAGTTTGGACCTGAGAGAGGCCGCAGGTGTGCAGCCAGCATTATGATTACCACTCCGAGTGACAACAGACCTGCTCTGCATGAAGTAAGGAGAGCCCATAATGAAACACTGGACGACATAACAGACCCTCGTGCTGCAGCGGAGGTGAAGCATTTAGATGAAGATGGTTTCTCATTCGTAGTTTCTAGTCACGAGGGGAAGTTGAATCCCTTTTAAATTAAATGCATTAAGGAAATAACAATCATTTTATTAAAACAATTTAAATTGGTATTTTAAGTTTAAACTCAAAACCCTTAAGATACTAAAACATAATTAAATAACACAGCTCTTCTGAGCTTTTCTGATACCTGTAATAATTTAATAACTACATAAACTGAGAATTATTTAATTTAATATCTAGGACAGTGAAGCAAGGTCTACAGTGTCCTGGTCACAAAAATCACACTTCCCTGAGCTCCTATTTTAAATATAGTACTGTCAGTCAGGTATTTCCTCCATCATCTCAGTCTAGTCATAACTGCTCCTGCTTTTACAGTATACCTATGAACAACACAACTTGTTCTCTTTTCCACTAACTGCTTTCACTGTCTTCCTTCACAATCTAAGCTTAATAAAACACTTTTATTGTGTATTACTAAAATTTGCCATTAGGTCAATATTTACAGCCCATTTTACTAATTTATATGGGCCAATACTCAGTTCAGTTATTATGGATTTCATATAGTTTGGAACATAATGAAAACATCTGGTCTACTCTTTGAGTGACTGTCTTGTTAAGAAATCAGTGATGAGCTTGACTTTAGACATACATCCAGAGGACTAATACAGTATTATTGTTACGCCAACAAATCTGTTACCATTTGCAGTGCATTATTAACATAATTTACAGCATCAGGAGTATGTTGTGTTTAGCCTACACCAAAGTACTTAAAAGGTAACTTGACTTCCATCAAATAAGTATTTTTTTTTCTCTCCTTTCTTCACAGCAGTCTTTAGCATGGTCTTGACCATATAACATAGCTCAAATAACTCAAAGCTGAGTTCAACTAAACAATTCAATTACAAGAAGTCAACCTTGTTATCGACAACGCTCCACTCACAGGCAGCCTGGCGACGGCTTCTGACTTCAACGTGGAACCAACTTCAGCACAGTTAGCATGTTTAGCTAGCTGCTACTTAGCCGTTAGGGACTAACGTTTCAGTGTTAGTAAAATGTAACGTTAACGTTATTGATAACGTACTGTAGTGTTTCGCGGCTGTTGGGAAACAGAACAGATGCGTGCTGTTATTGTAAATGTTTTGTTCTGCATTTGTCATGATAAATAATCCCAGACTAACAAACGGGTGTTAGCATAGTTTGGGTTTAGCTTGATCAGAACTACATTTCCCGACAGCGAAAGCAGCGAACGTGTTTTTGTAGGAAGTGGCCCTGTCAGAACATTAGTGTGTCATCCGGTTGAGGAGTGGAGAACTAGCTTTCAGCAGCAAGTACAGAGTAAAATAAATGCACATACACATACAGCTCTGTTGGCTACATAAGGACGAAGCTGGAACTCAATGAAACCAAAAGTGATTTTTTTTCCAATAAGGTGAGAGGGGGTAAGGTGAGAGGGGGGCATGCTGTTTTTTATGCTACCAGACCTCAGAGGATTGCTAACTCAGACCTCAACAGGCAACGTAATACCTGACGTTAGCTAACGGTTTAGTAGTCGTGCATTTCTCCTGATTAGACCATGTTTATTTTGTGCTCATGGCAGTGAGCTCATGCGTGTAATTAGCTCTGTTGGGAGGCTACCGTGCACCGATGTGGTGGTGGTTGTTGTTGTTGTTGAACTGAAACAGTGGTGTCGTTGTCTGTCTGCTCACCTCCCCTCCCCTCTGTCAAGTCCACATGACAGCTAATTTCCAAAACCTGGTTTATACATGTTGCCACAGGCTGGGACTCCAAACTTCACTGTTAGTTAATAGTGGGTGGGATTATTAAATGGTCTGTTCCCCTAATTTACATACTTAACTGACCTGTTATGGTTTCTAGATATTGCCACGCATAGTGTAATAAACGTCTGTTGACCTTTGTTATCTTAGGCTGGTTGGGTGTCATGAGAAAGAAAATATCCACCTAACAGGCAGAGTTATAGTACAATAATATGCAACCCTTTAGTGAGAATAACAATTTATAACAGCTAGAAATACACACCTCGGGAGAGACAATGCCCACATTCTCTCACCACATTAGTATTTCCTGAAAGACACTTCAAACTGACAAAGATTAAGAAAGAGACTAAAAGATAAATGAGGGACAAAATGATAATAGTCATCTCATCATGCATAAGAAGTTCCCTTTAAGATCCATATTACAACATCACACTGCCCAAATGTTGAATCATTGGAAAAAAACAACTAAGAAGATGACGTGAATATGGGGGATAAAAAGTACATATTGGCATAGTATTACATTTATACTAAAGTATACAATTGCGGCTCTCTGACGCACCTGTCAAACAGATGTATTTCATGATTTTGCTGCAATAATCAATCAACAACAGCATTTTCTTCTGGAAACAGCATCACAGTTTCTCTGGGTAATCCACATACCTCACTGTGAACGTTTCAGTGGGAGTCACCGAAGAAATAGTTCCTACGAAAACTAGCAGGTGTTTGTATGTTGGGTTAACTGACTGTTTAGATCTTTAGTGTCATATTTGCTTAGGTAATGCTCAATCACAGGAAAAGGTAATTGGTGATGCTTTTAATAGCTCAGTGAAAATTGATTTTACAATTGCAATAAGTTTTGTTTGAGCACACGTATGTTTTACTGTGACCACCCATCGGACTGCTCGCCTTCAAGAAACGTCACGTAAAATTTAGAGAAAGTCAGGTGCTTTATCTTTCTATCCTTTAGCTTTTGCACTGTAATAACCGAAGCTTACTGTGATGCTTGATGTAAAATATTATAAATGTGTGTGTTACTTTTTTTCCAGGCAGCCGTCAGTCCCAGTCCTTTGCAGGCTACCACACTTCCAGGTTGGGCCATGAATAAACAACCAAGCAAGGAGAGTCTCAGGGACAAGGTGAAGGGGATCTTTGGGCTGGGACCCCCACGGCCACCGAGCAAACAGAGTGATAACAAACCGTCAGAGTTTATCATTACGACTGACATTATCAAGGTGTGCAGAAGAGAACACCTGTGCATGCTCATATACAGGCTTTCAATTTCCTTGTCATCATGTTCTACATCGTGTCATGGCCTTGCTGTTTTTCAGGAGCTCCACCCGGACTGTGGTCTGAGCAACCGTGTTCGCATGATGAACCACGTCTGTGATCTTGCCAAAACAAAAAAATTTGAAGAGGTGAGTCTGCTCTGGTTGTAGTATTTTTGACACAGCATTACATGTAGTCTTGTTATTTATTTTGTTTTTAAATCTGTGTGAACATGCGTTTGTGTTTTTCAGCATGGAGTGGAGGCAGTATGGAAAGCCGTGGATGACATGCTGTCTCCAGAGCAGCCACCTGAAGCCAGACACGCTGTCCTGCAGCTGCTGAGGGCCATTATACAGGGACAGGTACATAGACACAATGCGCGCACACACAAGCAAGTACAAAATGTGAATATAGCTCCTGCAATCTTATAATAGCCATGTTCACTGTTCATGTGAAGGGTGAGCGGCTCGGCCCTCTGAGAGCCTACTTTTTCAAGGAAATCAGAGACTACCAACCATGCAACGAGGACCTATCTGATAGGCTGGAAGTCTTCAAAGCCTTAACTGAGAACGGGAAAGACATCACATACCTAGAGGAGGACATAGGTAAAACAAACCAATATTAAAGCACTTTAAAAATGCATTATCAGCATAATTCACCAGCATAATCCTCTTTGGTTTTGAATTGCAATGTTAATATCTGGATTTGATTCCAGTGATGTCAAACACGGAATAAATACAGACCGTAAACTGACTTGCAAACGCTGATGTGGCGTATTAGGTTGCATATTAGATAGTTGTAAATTTTTTTTATATCTCTGTTACGTCACAATCAGCTAGTTTAAACTTGTGATTGCTCTTCTGTTTTTGTAGATGAATTTTGTGTTCAACTGTACTTTGGGCACAGATATGGTGACATTACGATGAAGATTTAAAAACTAAAGTAAAAAAACAAAGCATATTTCAGTGCTACGGAGACCGTTAACCCTCTGTTGTTGCTGACACACCCTTGTAATTGAGATACAAGCTAATATGAGCCACCTGTTTGTAGTAATGTTTATAACTGACAAAGAGTGGTCTGTTACCCACCTTTATTCACTGTTATCTCCTTTCCCCCAGCACCCTTTGTCCTCCTGTGGATGGACATAGGTCTCACCTCTGACTTTCTCCATGTTCTTGTAAATCTGGTGAAGTTCAACAGCTGCTACCTGGACCAGAATGTCTCCATCATGGTCCAGTAAGTCAGAGACACAGAAAAATATACACACCCCTGTTGTTTTTTAATCCAGAAAATGTTATTAACATGCATTTTGCTTGTTCTGTGGCACTCTTTGCAGGAAAATCTGTCTCCTGTGCAATAGGACAACATCTTCAACAGATATTGAGGTAGGTATTTGTATATTTCTTCACATTACAGTGTGGGTTAACAACTGTTACTGCAGTGTAACAAGTTTCAACTGAAGAACAATCAGCACCATCTTTGTTCAGACATCTCGTTGGTATTCAACAGTACATGTTGGCCTTCCCTGCTCAAAAGTTACTGTTGTTGTTCACTGGTAGTCAGACAACATTTCTGAGCCAGTGAAGACCTTCAGTCATTCAGTAGTTCAGTTACTCAAAGGTCTCGCAAATAATGTGAGAATGGAGTCTAAAGCCTTTGTATACAGTTAACCTCCATAATCACTATCAAAAGTCATTCTTTTCACCGTCAATGATTTAATGATAAAATGATAAAATGAAATAAATGATGAAGAAACTGACATTTCTTTTTAAATTGTGTGGATGCAGTTGGCCTTTTCATCTTTTATATCATATTAACTGGACATGTATTTATAAGCACCCTGCTGTCATAGCAAACGGAGGCACTGAGGGAAGAGATCGTATTTCATTTCAAATGTTTTTCTGATTCTCAAAATGTGCTTGTTTGCGGGCCTGGGTTGTTGATATGCATTGAGTTACTAAAATCTCCAGTTGTCTACAGGTTTTGAAACATGCTGAATGTGAATTTACCAAGATTAGAGAGCAGTTTCCTAATGTTTAGCTTGCAGATGTACTGCCGTGTTTTTAGAATTGGCACACGGCATGACAGACTCGTATAGTGCTGATTACATTTATCCTACGGTGGAATTCCTTAAACATGTAGCCATGTCGTCTAAAAACATGATTTTTGTAAAGGCGAGCGTGCAGCGCCTAATTTTAAACAATCAAGTGGCAAGAGGTTTATAATGAACGACTTTCCTCTTGTTATAATTACAGATGCACATGGTCTTATTGTAAACATCACCAGTACCCATTAACTACATAATTAACCCAGCCAGTCTAGTGACACCTACTCTGATGTTGAATTTATGAACCACAGACAGTTTTTTTTATTCATCAAAGCACTATGCAAAAATAATTAACACAGCTGGCTTGTATTCAACAGCGGTCTCAGCCGCATGTTTGATGCTGATCAGTTTCCATATGTACTACTGTGACTGCTCCGTGTGTGTGTGATTGTGATGTGTCCAGGTGGCACTACAAGTACTGGATGCAGTGGTGTGTTACAACTGCCTTCCCTCAGACTCTCTCACTGTCTTCATCATCACACTCTGCCGTACCGTCAATGTCAAAGAGTTTTGTGAATCCTGCTGGAAGGTGAGAACACACACACACACACACACACACACACACACACACGTGAAAGGGCACAATTCATAACCACCTCCTGTGTTATTTGTTGTTCTCCCTTGTTCTCTGCCTCTCCAGCTGATGAGGAAGGTGTTGGGGACTCACCTCGGCCACAGTGCCATTTACACCATGTGTCGCATTATGGAGGAGAGGTATTGCTCCTGGTTTAAGCATAGTTGCTGAGCTTGTGGTGTATTACTGAACATATATTTTTGTGATGATGGTATGGTTCTTTGATAATGTGTCTCTTTATTTGAACTGCAACCTGGACCAGGGTGTACATGGAGGATGCACCATTGTTGAGAGGAGCTGTATTCTTTGTTGGAATGGCTCTGTGGGGTGCACACAGACTCCCCGCCCTCAAAAACACACCTACACTTGTTCTGCCCTCTTTCTACAAGGTAACACACATGCTAGGGCTGGACAATAAAACAATAACAATAATTATTGCAATATCATTTTTTTCAATAACAACATTACAAATGTTCAATAAATATTCAATAAATGTTTGATTTTATTCACCTGAATTTTGTTGAGGGAAAAAGAGTGAAAAAAGCTTTCATTTAATTTTACTCATGCATATTTGTTGGCAAAGATTTTATCTTATTTGTTTAGAATGTTCTACCTCAGATTTGTGAAGTGATCCACTGTTTGACCAGTGTGTTGACCATAAAGAAGAGTTTAAACCACAGTTAACCTTTAAGTTTCTTCAACTTTCACTCAGGAGCAAAAATCAGCCTCTACACTCGAAAGAAATGACAATTTGATACTTATCGATATCGAATGATACGAAACTTTTTATCGTGATAATATTTTTGGCTATATCGTCCAGCCCTAACACATATACATACTTTCTTTCTGATTATGTTATCTCGGCCAAAATTATTATTTCTTAAATTACATGAAAATAAACCTAATGCATACTTGGCAAAGTCAGGGAGAAAAATTCTTTGTTTTCATTTTACAAATTGTTTCAGCCTGCAAATAGTGATTATTTTCATTATTGAATAATCTGAAACTTAGTTTCTCAGTTGATTTCTCAGTTTTGTGACATTTGGTTTACAAAATGTCACAAAACATGGACAAATGCCTTTCACAATTTCTTGAAGCCTAAAGGTTTACGCATACGAGTTTTTGTTTTGTCCAACCACAAAGGTAATCAGTTTACTGTCAAAGACTGCTGCTGTAAATAGGACAATCCAGCATAACTTTATCAGTTGTTGCCTTTTCCCAAGTTTTAAGGACTAGGTAGAGCTGAGATTGAACAATATTGACTAAAGATACACAAGAAATGACTAAATAGAAGGTAGTCTGATAAAACAAGCTTATACTAGACTTTGAATGCAGTAAATCAGTTGTGATGACTGTTGCCGTCTGACCTTTGCTACTCAGGCCATGTCGTGTGCCAATGAGGTGGTGTCCTATGAAATCGTGCTCTCCATCACCAGACTGATCAAGAAGTATGGCAAAGAGCTGCAGGTGGTTACCTGGGACATCCTGCTGGGAATCATAGAGCGACTGCTGCAGCAGATCCAGGTACACACGTACAGTATACAGTATATACACACACACACACACACACACACACACACACACACACACACACACACACACACACACACACACACACA